>CAJHNH020008465.1:685000-785000 GCA_905116865.2 Candidula unifasciata
AGTCATTTTTGTTGAACTGACAGTTGACTCCACTGTAGCCTAGTGAACCACAATATACAAACAACGTCAATACACTGAAACATAATGATTTGATGCTGGGAAAAGATCACTGGCCGACCCCCCCCCCCCCCCCCCAAAAAAAAAAAATCATGGACAAGGCTAAGTCAGTGGCATGAAGGAATACCATGAACAGAAAAAAATTAACACAAACAAAACATTGCACAATTTTTTGACTCTGTATCTCATCAGGTGTATAACTACAGAGTTACACAAACATACAATGAAGCTCAAAAAACCAAACTGATTCCACTAAAATTTCTACTAAAATAAACATGCTTTCTCGTGATACACTATTTGCCTAATCGCTGGAAGTTCATGATATTCATGTGATTTACCAGAAAACTTCAAATTTATACTGAATTCATTCTGTTTACATAAGGGTGGACTGTTCATTTTTACTGTGAAAGCTTCTCAGTAATCGCCTGTTCGGTGTGTGACAAATACTGTGGAAAGCACTGTCCTTCCCAGTGATATGTCCGGAATCAAGCAAATGATGTCCTACAGAAGGGTTGGTTTCTTCTCTTGGCCAGTTTTGACACCCTTGTGGAATCACTCAACTACACATGCAGCTATTTGGGTTTATGTTCTGCCTTTTGTGTTCAAACTGTCTCTCCATTCAACCAGTGTAAGTTAATGTAAGAATGAATTCAGCACACCAATATCTGTGAAGAGATTCAAATCTGTACCCATATCCTTCCTACTACCTCTTGACTGCCCATCTGAAGATCTGACCACCCTACAATTACAAAACCCCAGTTTAGATGGCAGACAAACAGGGCCCAGTCCCAGATACACCTTTCAAAGACGTTATAACTACAGCACCTGTAATGGCCACATCAGCCCAAAGTAAGCTGCAATCCTGTGTGGGTAAGCACTTCAGAACTGACAGACAAGAATGATGTATCTAGCAAGGCAGATGATGATTAACACAACAGCAACGTGACCACTAAGAATGCCTACCTCTTTTACATTCACAAATATAGTTGTTGATTTTGTCTGTACAGACTCCATTATTGAGGCAAGGAGAACTTTCACATTCATTGATGTCTATTTCACACGTTCTGCCTTCAAATCCTGCAATGTAATATCACAGGTGCATATTAAACTATACATGTGGTATTGCCAGGGTGGGAGAGGAAACATTCATAATATTTATAGGGAGAATTATGTGATGTATGTGATGTATAAAGGGAGAGTTAGGAAATGTATGTGATAGACAAAGGGGGAGTTAGATGTATATCATATAAAGGAAGAGTTATGAGAAGTATGTGACACATAATGGGAGAGTTAGGAGAACTATATGACTTAGAAAGTGAGAGTTAGCAGAATTTATGAGAATTACATGACTTACAGAGTCAGGAGTTTGTGATTTATAATGCTGGAGGTAGGAAACCTATGTGACATATACAGGAAACTTATGTGACATATAAAGGAAACCTATGTGACATATAAAGGAAACCTATGTGACATATAAAGGAAACATATGTGACATATAAAGGAAACTTATGTGACATATAAAGGAAACCTATGTGACATATAAAGGAAACATATGTGACATATAAAGGAAACTTATGTGACATATACAGGAAACTTATGTGACATATAGAAGTATAGTTAGGAGAAGTGATGTCTACAAAGAGAATGAGGAGAAGAATGTGACAGATAAAGAGACAATTATGTGACTTATAAAGATTAGGTTAGGAAAAGTATGTAACTTATAAATGGAGCATTGTGAGAAGTATGTGACAGATAAAAAGAGAATCAGTTGAATTATGTGACTTACAGAGTGAGGAGGAGTTTACGACACTTAAAAAAAAGGAGTTAGGCGAAGTATGTGACAAATAAATGGACAGTTATAGTTATGTGACATATCCAGAGAGAGAGAGAAGCAGGACAAAAATGTGATGTATTCAGGGTGGGTTGAATAAAATACATGACATATCCATGGAAAGTTGAGATTATGTACTAGCCATTGACTGCATCATACCCCAGTCTTGAAAAAACCCAGCTATCCGTACATAGATTTTTTTAAAGACAAATTATAAATACAATCTTTATTCTAATTTTAGGTTATCAGTGTCAGGCTTGGGGATACTAACTAAAAGCCTTGAAAGCAACTAACCAATTGTGAAATGAGATGCTTGAAAAAGGCTGCAAATAAAACCAGAAGAGATCCTGTGAGATATGAAGAAATTAGTAACTTTGCTGGAACAATATCCACTGTCAAATTCACCGAGAATCAAAGACTGAAATGGTTTGGTCACCTGATGAGACTGAATCCAATGATGCTTATGGTGAAAACTTACAGCATGAACATGGAAACACCCAGATACAGAGGTAGACCTAGAAGAAATGGATTGAAGAAGTCAATGACAGCCTCAGATTTTATAACACACCAAGAAAATGAGTGTGCCCTAATTTGACTGCTAAAGTGTGACACCTAGCAGCACAAAACAGATACTGGATGAAAGAAAAGAATAAAAGTTTGTTGTGTGGACAGCAAAAGAAAGAGTTAAGACACAGCTTCCTTACACACCTGCTGGACAGGAGCAGCTGAAGCGGTTGATGTGGTCCTGGCATATTCCTCCATTGTAGCACGGGTTGCCAGTTGGCGTGTTGCACTCATCGATCTCATTCTCACAGTTTATCCCAGTGTAGCCTGAAGACCAGAGAAAAGACAGTCAAACACCTGATTTTAAACATCTGAAATCAAATCCAAATTCGTTTAACTAGTAGCCCACAGACAGGTTATATAATCATTTCTTCTTCTTGTTTCCATTGTTTCTGTTGAAGGTTTGAGTTTAGCTGAGCTGATTTAAGAACTAACATCACAGCATTTGGGGTAATAGCAAAATCGTGCCAACCCCATCTTCAGCAGCCAACACATAGTTCCAATACCCAATGGTCTAGTAGTGGTCTGACCATCTTGCCCTTCCTCTGATGCCAGTTTTCATACAGGAAGGCCACAAGCCTCCATGAATTCTCTGGTGCCACACATGTCTTCCACTATTCCATATAGTTTGATTGCCATAGGAACACCAACCAACCAGACCCAGGATCTCTCTACTGTAGGTAGAGATGTGTCTGTAGCACATGTTCGGTATTCTGTGGTGACTGTACGCGTGGGCAAAACACCACTCATCGCAAAACACCACTCATCGTTTGAATCTACACGCTGGAAATTAAATCATATTCTCAGCTTAGTCAGCAGACCGAAGAAAAAACAAGTAGTAAGCAAAGCTGTAGCTGTTTCTTTTGCTCATAGTATACACCAGCTGTAGACTTCCCTGGCAAGTTCCACCCACTTCTGCACTTTAGTCTTGCTCAAAAGCTGAGTTCTGCGTGCACATCTGTATAACAGATCTGGCTTGTTTGTGTGCAGACTGCTGAGTGCTCACCTCTCTCAGGCAGATGTACTCTGCACTCATAAATGTTGAAAGAAAACATTATAATTAATTGCCTTTAGTGACATGCTTGTTAAGGGAGCACGTGGTGTACCCCCCCCCCCTTTTCCCACAAAAATGGGCCCTTGGAACCCACATGGGGAGTAATATAAAGTATTAGTCAATGATACAGTACCAGTAGTAGTAGTAGCAGAAACAGCAGCAGCAGTAGTAGTAGTATAGTTAGTCGACATAGTAGTAGTCAAGGTAGCATCAGCAGTAATAGTAGCAGCAGCAGCAGCAGTAGTAGCAGCATTTGTTGTAGTAGTAGAAACAGCAGCAGAAACAGTAGTAGTAGCAGCAGCAACGGCAGTATTTATACTGAATATCTGGATGGATTATAATTGCAATATTCAGTCCAGTGTCTGAACATTTGAAATAATGGATAATACATGTGTTCACTTTGTCTCTTTGTTGTTTATTTGGAAAGTCCTATTCCAGCATTTACATAATCCATCACGCTGTTCATTATCGGGATTCCATGAGTCCACAACTATGCGTATACGTGTATGTATGTTGATGTTTTAACAACTTTACCTAACAGCATAACATTCTACATAATAACTGCTTAAGATAAACAAGTTATGACGTATTTCGTGACCTCGGTAATATTTTGTCTAGATTTCACTCAGTCTATATCAGGGGTTCCCAACCTTCTTAATGCGGCGACCCTTTAATACAGTTCATTATATGGTGTTGGACCCCCCCCCCCCCCCCCACCCATAAATTATTTTAGTTCCCACTTCATAACTTCAGAGAATATGCGTTTTTCGATGGTCTTAGTTGACCCCTGTGAAAGGGTCGCTCGACCCCAAAAGAGTAGGGACGACCCACAGGTTGAAAACCGCTGGTCGACATGAATGCGCGCACGTTTCCAGGAGCTCTCAAGATGACGACAACGCTAGCTACGACCCACATACAGATGGACAGATTGTTCAAGTATTTGTGGGAGGGGAAAGGTGTTTGAGATCGAAACGATAAGTGGACATTCGCTGCTTTACAAAAATCAAGAAAAGATACAAAACCGAACGAAAAGTATATTAGCAAATTCACAATATAACAAATACAAACAAAACGTGAACGTTGCGGCTATTGAGCCTTCATCAGCACATACAAATTAAACAATACTACATAGATACACAAAATATGGACGAGTGTGACTGGTACAAACAGATAGTAGCAGTTGTGAGCGGGCGGGACACATGAGGTGGGTGAGATGAATGAACTGCTGTGCCTTACAAATATGAACGGGAAACTGGAAGTCAAGTAAAGTAACATATCATTGTCCACGCTTTCAGGACTAGTAGGCATATAGGGCTAGGTCTACATTTTACAAATTGTTACAAATTATTTGCGGTCAGATAAGAAACAGAGGTCAGAATAAAACAACATTATATGCTAACTTCATTATCATCGTTCTTTGCACACGTCGCTCTCACAACGGTCTGCCTGAAAGTAACTCGGTCTCTCACCAGCTCTCCCGCCTCATGCACTTTCATTCTCAAGGAGTCACTTATATCCTGTACCCATCTTCGTGTTGGTCGGCCCCTGCCCCTCCTTCCTCGTACTTTGCCTTCTGCTATAATTCTTTCCAGTCGGTAGTGGCGCGTGATATGAACTAAATATTTCAGCTTCCGAGACAAGTTGCTGTTTATTAGCCAATTTTTCTTGATGTTCAGATCTTTCATGAATTCAGTATCCCCCCCCCCCCCAAGATATTCTAAAAATCTTTCTATAGCATTTTAACTCAAAAGCCACTATTCTCTTTTTTAGGGACATATGCTCTTACAAAGTGAAATAATACCATTTCATTCTTGTTACTAACTAGCTTAATTGCAGAACATCATTTTCGCTACGCCCCGTCGGAAAGACTACATCTCTTGGCAGTATCGTTGTTTTGTGCATTTGTCTAATGTCTAGTCTAAAGTGTCTATAATGTTTTGTGTCCACCTTTAGGTTGGTCAAACTCTGCTGATTCTTTCAAGAAGTATACTTCATTCAGTGCGGCACTAAAGAATTTCTTCCGCAGCTTTCGTGGTATAACGGCTAAACACTCGCACACAGGTCCGAATGCTGTAGTTCAAAATCGCATCGAGTCGGATTCAACCGAAGACCTTGGCTGCTACGTCGACACAGCCTTAAACTAATAAATGTGTACCAGGTAAACACCCAGGCAATACAGGCTAGACTGTCTGCGCAAATATACTGGTCTAACATGTTTAAACTCCAGTGGTTTGAGAAAGCTCATTTACGATATATATATGTTTTTATTTACTGGACGAAATATGTTTCTTGTCGACTGCAAAAATAAATCTGGTAGAAGAGTCACAAAGATTATCAGCGTCAGATTATCGGCGTTTACACTTATGCTTGATTAGGCGCCCAAAAATAGCCCGTTTATTTTTGTGTTTAACAAGTTGGCTCTTGACTTGGTCTTTCCCGTGGGAGACTTATATTACTCAGCGGGAGGAAATACAGATTTAGATTTACTAGAGATCAGGATTTCCCCCCTAGAAATAAAGTGGCCCGTACCCACCACAACGCAATGGGAGTCGCCGTGGCCTAGTGGCTAGACGCTCGCGTGTGTATCAGTCGCTCCCTGGCGGAGCCGGACTTTTTCCAAAAATGACCTTGACTCAAAGGACGACCCAGCCTTGAGTGGATACCGGGTGCAGTCCCGGAAAGTAAAGGCGGCCGGTGTGATGCTGACCACATCATCCATCTTGTGCCGATTGGTCTATAAAAAATATAGATCATGCCCTATGGAAAGGGGACCTTTACTTTTACTTACCACAACGTAATAAAAGATGCAGTGAAGAGAAATCAAAACGAGACCACGAATGGCTAAAACTATCTTCAAAAAGATGCGAACATCACTGATAGCTAGAGAGATAAGCAACACATTGAGAAAATGAGAATCGCCAAATGTTATGTAAACTCAACTCTACTGTATTGTGCAAAATGCTGGACTACGAACAAGAAACTAGAAAACAGGATAAGTTTTTTGTAAATGTGGATACAATAAGTCGTATTTCAAATAAAGAAATTGTGGAAAGACTGCGAATGAAAAGAGAATGTTCCAACTATTCGCTTTTCTCCATCATCATTGTCGGCTCTGTGGCTAAGTCGATGTAAAACCGGGGTGCCGGGTTCGATACCAGCTGCGGGCCAGGCGCCTTGCGTTGGTTTCGACAGTGGTATAAGGTAGCCGACCGTCCAGAGGCAATGGCAAACTACTAGACGTAAATTTGCCTAGAGAAACCACACAACAGCTTGCAGCTGCTGGGGTTGGTTCTGCAACGTCCTGTAAAGGATAAGCAACTAAACTAACCTAACCATCATCATTATCATCAACCCTATGACAACTTGTATTGTGAAGTCGAAAACGGTAAGAAAGAGTAAGTCTATAAAAAAAAAGGGGGGGGGAGGGGGCGGGGGATAGTTCAAGTCTCTCCTTAATAGCATCCTTCCAAGAACTACTTGCGGCTTCCGACTTGACACGTCATGTGCAGCCAATGTTCAGACGGGCAACGTTGTAGCTGTTATAGGGACCGACTTTCTCTGGACACTGAACAACACCTGTCACAGTCAGCGCGACGTCTTTCCTTTGTTCCAAATTGAGGGCACCTGTTGTCCCCTTTCGTCCGGTGGAAGTATTTTAACACCAGCCAGTAAGTGTGCTGTTATTTTCACCGAACTTTCCCCGCTTCCGACACTACCCACAAACTCCTCAGTCTATCTAACCAAACCGAGCCTTCTGTATGATGGAGAAGAGATTAGTTAAACGCCGCCTGTCCCTTAAATTAAATGGTTTTTGATTAGCCTTTGCAAACATTGTTTGGCAATGAATAATTGTCCGCTAAATTTGTTCCCAGTAAAATAAAGGATGGGTGCTGATTATAGTATATATTTTTTAATGCGAGCCCACAGAGGAAACCCACCTGTGGGTTTCATAGCGAAATTCATAATCTGTTTAAATCACCACTGATCATTGGCATCATGAGAGCAATACGACTGAAATGGTTGGGGCGGACTGAAAGAATGTCAGATGAAAGAGAAATAAAAACTGTACCCAAGGCAGATGAAAGGTGATATGGTCGATATCAGGCCAGCCGCCTTTATTTCCCAAGACTTCACCTGACAACCCATTTAAGGCAGGTCGACCTAGGAACCAGATTCATTTCTGAAAAAAAAAAAGCTTGGTTTAGTCAGGAACTGAACCCAGGACCTTCAAACTTGCAGGCGAGCATTTAGCTGCTATATCACGCCGACTTCCAGTGTGGAAATGCGTCTAGTTAATTGAATTCTGACTACCTGTCACTTTGTGTGTATCCAGACGTATAAAAAAACACACACACACATTAAATAGATTCCGGTACGTTTTCTTTCTCTTCGCGTTCACCAGCTGTAAACTCCGGTGGATAGTTATGGTTGTTCATCCACTTCTGGACTGCAGTCCTGTTCCAGAACCTGAGTGTTGTGTGTGCATCAGTTTTACAGATCTGACTTTTTTTATGCAAACTCCTGGTTCTTGCCTTTCAGACAGATGCACTCCGACTTCGAAGGAAGCTCCCAATCAGTCGACTATTACGGCATGCTTTGAGGTAGGCAGTGGGTCTATTCTTGTTTTCCCTACAATAGGGCCCCGAAACCCACACGGGGAATATGCCGGTACTGCCCACAGTATTCAACGTTTACGACGTTTTTTGTGTGGGGGGGGGGGGGAGGTCTATTCTCCACCCACTCCCTCAAACGGGGTCCCAGAGCCTACACGGTGATCTCCTGTGATATAAAATCGTTTGTGTTTACAAATGGATATTCCATCTCCATTTTATGCCAAAAAGCACAAGCAAGAAAAGGAAAGAAGGGCGGAAAAAGGCACACAAAAGCGTGTCCAGTCCACCTTTACAAGTGGGCACGTACAGAAACGCGCGGGGCCATCTGTCACCGGGATGAATGGACCCGACATTGCAACAGGCTAGACAAGCCAAGCCAGCATTTAGCAGATGTGTACGCAAGGCCCATACAACAGGAAGCCTGATGTCAGGGGCAATAGCTGGACGCAGGGGAAACAGAACAAAAAACACTAATTCTACGCGTACCCATCCTTTCTTTTCGCTTATTCTTATTCTGTATCAGCAGTCTGTGGCAACCGTATGCGGGCACACAACCTCAGGCTCGAAAAGCAACCAGAGTTATATATATCTCGACTCTCAACTGTTGCCACTGTAACCCAGGACTATGCTGGTTTGTATACAAGTCTACCTGAACCCCCATCACCATTATAACCCAAAACTATACAAGTGTGTGTACAAGTCTACCTGAACCACCACCACTATAACCCAGGACTATACCGGGTGTGTGTACAAGTCGCCCTGAACCACGACCATTATAAACGCAAAGATATATACTCGTTTGTGTACAAGTCGTCCTGAACAACCACCATTATAACCCAGAGATGTATACTCGTTTGTGTACAAGTCACCCTGAACAACCACCATTATAACCCAGAGATATATACTAATTTGTGTACAAGTCGCCCTGAACCATTACCATTATAACCCAGAGATATATACTAGTTTGTGTACAAGTCGGCCTGAACCACCACCATTATAACCCAGAACTATACAAGTGTGTGTACAAGTCGGCCTGAACCACCACCACTATAACCCAAAACTATACAAGTGTGTGTATACAAGTCGGCCTGAACCACCACCACTATAACCCAGAACTATACAAGTGTGTGTACAAGTCGGCCTGAACCACCACCAGTATAACCCAGAACTATACAAGTGTGTGTACAAGTCGGCCTGAACCACCACCACTATAACCCAGAACTATACTAGTTTGTGTACAAGTCGCCCTAAACCATCACCACCACTATAACCTAGAACTAAACTAGTTTGTGTACAAGTCGCCCTAAACCATCACCGCCACTATAACCTACAACTATACTAGTTTGTGTACAAGTCGCCCTAAACCATCACCACCACTATAACCCAGAACTATACTAGTTTGTGTACAAGTCGCCCTAAACCATCACCACCACTATAACCCAGAACTATACTAGTTTGTGTACAAGTCGCCCTAAACCATCACCACCACTATAACCCAGAACTATACTAGTTTGTGTACAAGTCGGCCTAAACCATCACCACCACTATAACCTACAACTATACTAGTTTGTGTACAAGTCGGCCTAAACCATCACCACCACTATAACCCAGAACTATACTAGTTTGTGTACAAGTCGGCCTAAACCATCACCACCACTATAACCTACAACTATACTAGTTTGTGTACAAGTCGCCCTAAACCATCACCACCACTATAACCCAGAACTATACTAGTTTGTGTACAAGTCGGCCTAAACCATCACCGCCACTATAACCTACAACTATACTAGTTTGTGTACAAGTCGGCCTAAACCATCACCGCCACTATAACCTAGAACTAAACTAGTTTGTGTACAAGTCGCCCTAAACCATCACCACCACTATAACCCAGAACTATACTAGTTTGTGTACAAGTCGGCCTAAACCATCACCACCAGTATAACCTACAACTATACTAGTTTGTGTACAAGTCGCCCTAAACCATCACCACCACTATAACCCAGAACTATACTAGTTTGTGTACAAGTCGGCCTAAACCATCACCACCAGTATAACCTACAACTATACTAGTTTGTGTACAAGTCGCCCGACACAAACCATCGTCTGAAACGATACACGTATTTCCACGTGCTGCAAGCAGGAGCACGGGAATCTAACACACGACGATTGGTGACTCACGGGGTTCCTTGGCTCAAGGCGCAACACAATAGTTGTGTCCCCCGCGCGCTCCCCCCACTCGTACTTCTCACGGCAATATGTGACATACAAGGTCTACTATTGTACATGTGTTATGTAACTGTATGGAGAAGGAAATAAAACATCACTCATGCTTTTTGAAAAAGAAAAAAAAGTACATATAAGATGGGGGGACGGATGGAGACATATAGACGGAGGCACGGACACACGGATCTCTCTGTGTCTCTCTCCCTCTATATATAAATATTTACACACACACAGTCAGAGAGAGAGAGAGAGAGAGAGAGAGAGAGAGAGAGAGAGAGAGAGAGAGAGAGAGAGAGAGAGAGAGAGAGAGAGAGAAGCAGAAAGAAAAAATCCAAACACAGACAGCGCTAGAAAGAGGATAGAGACTGCGGATTAAATGACAGGTGAAAGATAACAGGACATTCTCTCTCTCACATACACACTCACACACGTCACAAGAAGAGAGAGAAAGTGTGTGTGAGAGAGATAGAGAGAGAGAGAGAGAGAGAGAGAGAGAGAGAGAGAGAGAGAGAGAGAGAGAGAGAGAGAGAGTTGGGTTTTTTCGGTGATTGCTTCACGACTGTCATCCCAACATCCACGTCTTTTATGCTTTTACCAAATCCACCCATCCGTAGGCCCTAATCCCTCACCCATTCATCAGATCACTTATCCCTCATCCATTTCCCAAATCCACACAGTATTGTCCCTCATCCATTACCCTAATTCCCCCGATCCCTAACCGGGAAAAGGGGGGGGGGGTACTTTATATATATATATATATATATATATATATATATATACTCAAAAGATCTATGGTCATCTCTCCACCTCATCACGCCCTTCTGCCTAAACTCATCACTCCCGTCTGTTTACTCTCACCCATCTAAATCACCCTCCCGAACACACACCTACATAGGCTCGAGGAGGTAGCTTCCACCTCCCTCCGGCCCGCTTCCCCAGAACTCCTACAGCTCCACAACAAGACCAGGCGTCTTCCGGACTGTGGGAAAACACGCGCTAGCCTCGTTCCGGCCGCGAGGGAAGAACAGGTGCAGTCGTGATTTGTTGATGAGTGCTCACACGCGGGTGTGCGCACCCTTATGCACTTTTCTGTTTACTGTTATAGGTTTCATATAGACAATACTTTTAATATACAGTATCCGTGCTGAAGTTTTTTAATTATGTTGTATATCTTCTTCTTCTTGATTCTTCTTCTTTGCGTTTACTGGCTATAAACTCCGGCAACAAGTTCTGGTTGTTTGTCCACCTCTGGATTTAAGTTTTGTTCCAGAACCTGAATGTTGCTTGCACATCCGTTTTACAGATCTCACTTATTTTTATGCAGATCATTGGTTCACTGCCACTCAAGTGGCTGCACTCCGACTTTGAAGGAAGCCCCCAGTTAGTCGGCTCCTACGACACGCTTGTTGGGGAGGCAGTGTGCCGTTTCTTGTTTCCCCCACAACGGGGCCCCGAAACTCACAGAGGGACCGTGTTCTATATGGAACCAACGCTCGTGTGGATTCCGGGGCCTCGTCTAGGGGAAGGGGAGTTTCTAACACGCATGTCGTACAAGGCGATTCCTTAGTGGTGTTTCTTTCGAAGTCGGCGTGTGACTGCTGGAGAGGCAAGGAATTAATAGTATGCATTTATGTAAGCCAAATCTGCAAATCGGGTGTGCAAGAAAAACTCAAGTTCTGGAAGGTTAAAAAAAAAAAAACAGTCTAGAAGTGGAGAAACGACCAGAACTTTTCACCTACCACCGCAGACACTATCGGTGTGTGTGTGTGTGTGTGTGAGTGAGTGTTGGTGAGTGTATGTGTGAGTGTATATGAGTGTGTATGTTTGTGTGTGTGTATGTGTGTGAGTGAGTGTTGGTGAGTGTATGTTTGAGTGTATATGAGTGTGGGTGAGTGTGTATGTATGTGTGTTGGTGAGTGTATGTGAGTGTGGTTGAGTGTGTATGTTTGTGTGTGTGTGTTTGTGAGTGAGTGAGTGTAGGTGAGTGTATGTGTGAGTGTTTCTGTGTGTGTGTTTGGGAGTGAGTGTGGGTGAGTATGTATGTGTGTGTATGTGAGTGAGTGTTGGTGAGTGTATGTGAGTGTGGGTGAGTGTGTATGTTTGTGTGTAAGTGTTTGTGGGCGAGTGAGTGTATGTGTGAGTGTTTCTGTGTGTGTGTTTGGGAGTGAGTGTGGGTGAGTATGTATATGTGAGTGTGTATGTGTGTGGGAGTGAGTGTGGGTGAGTGTGTGTGAGTGTGAGTGTGTGTGAATGTGTGTGTAAGTGTGTGTGTAATCGAGTGTGTGAGTGTGCGTGTAAGCGAATGTGTGAGTGTGTGTGTAAGCGAATGTGTGAGTGTGTGTGTAAGTGTGTGTGTAAGCGAGTATGTGTGAGTTAGTGTGTGTGTGAGTGAGTGAGTGAGTGTGTGTGATTTTATTAATTACATTCTGTTATTTAATACTACTGGATATATTGTACATCAAGTATAATATGTTTTAGGTTTACTTTTCAACGAAATGTAAAAAATATATTGTGTTAGGTATCTCTCGACAATTTAAAATGACGCGGATTTGTTTGTTTGTTTGTTTTAAAGTAAATATTTCACTGCTGGAGTTTTGCAATTCTTGAAGAAGCCAGGTTTTTAAAAAAAAAGTCGAAAATAACCGTCTAATTATTTTATGTCGTTTCGGAACAAAAATACAAATATCGGGATGAAGACAGCAGAAATAGAGACGTGTAATCCCCTGTTCCATTTCGTTTACATCCTTCAGCAGTGTTTCCCAAACCGTTCTTGGTCGCAGCGCCTTTGTTTTAAAAATTAAAATTTCCGGCGCCCTAACCTAAGTAAAAGTATGACTATTCGTATGTAACAGATTATTTAAAAAAAAAATTGCGTGTATCTTCGAATATCTCACGGCACCCCTTTTAAGCGGTCGCGGCTAGCCTGGCTCACTAGCGTAATTGGCTAAACCGGACTGCGAGGTGACCGGGTGGTGAACTCCTTGTGATCCGGGTTCACACCCGGGGGTAGGCAGAAAAGCCACATTTCTCCCAGATTTACGGTATTTATCCTGGAATTAAGGCCGAAGGGTTGCCATATCAATAATACCGAGCCTAAGGGTTGACAACTCATGGCTTCTGGATACTTTAAAAAAAAAAAACGGTCGCGGCTCCCCTGAGCGCAGCGGCGCACAGTTTGCGAATCACTGTCCTAAAGAAATAGACAGCCCTAACTCCCAGCTTAAAGTGCAACAAGTTCGCGCTTCCTGCACAGCTAACAACCTGGCCACATGAAGTGACATTCTGGCAATATTTCGCTAAAGTTTGCATCGTCTACAAGAGTTACAGACCTTCATATTAACCTAGTTCGTCCCCATGTGGGACGCCATTTTTCATCATTTTGAAGCCCCACCCTGGCTTTTGCCAGGGGGCCGCAATATAGTCTGACCTGAAGGTTGAACGCGGTTTCTGGGACCTCTCCACGGGTGATCCTCATCCGCATGGTGGCACTTTGTCTCACCGGGTGTTTATCGCTCTGTGTGATGTCCTAGTGGGGTAAAATTTACTTACAGACAATCAGCATAATGTGTCCGGTGCAACCTGTCATGTTTCGCCATCTTTTATCATAAACAGGATTACCGATCAGGTCAGTGCTTTTGCCTTGCCCCACCTATACGGTTAAGCAATATAGACATTTATCTATGTGCTTTTTTTTTCTCTCTTGCTCTTTTTCTAACAATCTTGCCAGTCGTCATCAAACTGTCGAGTTCATTCCTTCTCATAACATGCCCCAAAACAAGGAATAGGTTTCATTTTTCTAATCTGTTTACGGTTTAAGAAGAAGAAGAAGAAGAAGAAAAAGAAGAAGAAGACAAAGATAACGAAGAAGATGAAGAAGTAGAAGAAGACAATGCAGCATGACACTCCCCCCCCCCCCCCCCCCTCCCCCCCCCCCCACTTCTCCCCTGGTCCTGCCTTGTCTTCTCTAAACGAAAAGGCAAAACCAATACAGAAGTTGGAACACAAAGATAGCTTACTAAAAACATCGGATACAAAACAACTGCTGTGTGAAAGACTGGTGTTTGGGAGGGCCGAATATAAGACGGGCCTGAGTGCCCAATTTGTGACACTCTGAAAATAAAGTTCTTCCGTTTATTCATTCGTTCCCATGAGTCCTTAGATGAGAGTACAACGATATCGTCTGGAAAGGTGGCAACAGTGATGTGGCTACTAAGCCATGTACAAACTACTAGCAATTTAAAAATACTGACTAGGATAAGACCCAAGCCGAAACACTTTCCTTCTGGCATTTTAAGCTTTCATCTCCCACAATTCTCCATTGTCAAAAGACTGAACAGTATCTTCAGTAAAGTGATTACCAATTAATCAGCTTTCTTATGCTGCCTTTCCACTTTCTGTCTTCTTCCGAGACAAGTGTATCGGTTTACAGCGAAAACGGTGACGTCTGCAATTTTCCGCCAGCTTATCCAACTTCAGAGCACACAGGGCGTTTTTTAATGCTCAAGTTAATCCGCCCGCTCTCTTCCACACATTGTAAATCTACCAGCTGTGGTCAGATTTTGCACAAATTTCTAGCGTTTTCTCGAAGTGTCACTGCTAAGATTCAGAACTGAGTGAACTCAATTTCTTCCAATCAATACTAGCATTGTTGTAGAGTTTTAGCAGTTTTTTGGGGGAGCACTGACTTTGCCATAAAGATCTAGAACCGAATAGAATATGTAATTTCTGAACATTAGCGAAAGATCGCAATCTTCACACTTAAACAGTTTAAACAGAACCCCCCCCCCCCCCCCTCCCTTCCCCCCCCCCCCCCCCCATAGACCAAACGATAAGAACTCAAGTGTGAAATTCAACAGATCAGGAAAAGGCACAGGGCAACTTCCCATGTTAAATGTAAAATAGCTAAAGCAAAGGCGTCATTTTACAAAATAAGAATATTGGGAGCAAATCTTTCTTTTGAAAGACGAGAAAACAGAATTCCTAAAAAGAAAACATGGCTACTACCAGATACCTGAAAGTGAACCCACAGTTGAAATTTGTTACCCACAGGTGAAGCGTGCTAGATGCTTTTCCCGATGAATGATGAGAATACAGTCTCAGATATTTGGATAGAGACATCTTGAAAGAAACTATAATAGGAGAACTGACAGCCCACATTTAAACTGACACATCAGATCTAGATGGCCAATGTGATAAGAAGCAAAAACTGGATTACATTGACGGTAGTAAATACTTACCTGAGGCACACTCTGACATTTGCCTTTCTCCAATATCAGTGTCTATTGCCCTCCCACTTCTTCTCAGAGTTGACTGAAAGTGGCAGAGAATCTCTGTTGACCGTCCTGGTACCGTTCGTCGCAGTTGGACTTTGTGAGACCAGGGGAATTAAGATGATTGCCTTTTCATAGATATCGCTGGCTTAATTAATGGTTAGGGCAGTTGGTCTCGTTCCTGGTGTCCGCTGAGGGCTAGATGCTCTCCAACTTCGAAGAAAATCTCCCAAGTAGACTGTTATTCCCCTACGACTCTGGGTATTAAGAACGGACGCCCGTGGGTCTATTCTTGTCTTGTACAAAAGGGGCCCTTGGCAGCCACACAAGGTACCTTTAAGGGCCAAATTACAGGATTTTAAATCTCCCCAAAGTATCAGGATCCTCACCGGTTTTTTTGTGACTTGCATGTTTCGGGACTAGGCTGGAGTCTATCTCCCCCACCCACAAAAGAGACTTATGGAATCGTGTGCCATGGGGAACCTTGCCAACAAACAGATCACAAAGCTAATGGTTACTCACCTGGCATACAAATACAGCTGTACTTTCCAGATCTCGTCAAGGTTACAAAGTGCCATCATTTGTGACAGGGATTTGACTAAATGCACTCTATATTAGATGTCCAGTCTTCTCACAGAAGTTCCCAGTGAAGCCCACAGTGACACTGGCAAAAGAAGGGTTATTTGAGTTGATGCATGTGCCTCCGTGCTCACAGGGACTGTCACTCGGCTGGATTTGAGATGGAACCTAACAAAAGTTACAGCAAAAGATGCGCATTGCCGTTCAAACGCTCGTTGTATATCTCATCAATCAGCGCTGCCACTCTAAAACAATAAAGTTTGCCTGCAACACACCCTCTCCAACAAGCTCTGGACACACCCGTCATTCAGATTTACGACCTCTTAACAAACTTTTGTCAAAAGTAATCATATAGGTTTATTAAAAAAAAAACTCCATATAGAAAAGTGACAACAGACATATAATTGGATACAGGTCTAAATTTGTAACAGAATAAATATCTAGATTTGGTTAAGTCTGATGTACATGCATATACATAATAATAATTAAAAGCGGACATTAAAGTCTAGATGTACAGTGCATATACAAAAAAGGCAATAAAGATATAAATTTACAGGGCTAGATCTATATGTATACAGACCACAAGCACTCAGTGAACTAATGTGTTCACCTAACGCCGGCAAACAATAACTTCGGACCATAACGATGAAGGCTAGGTCGACTTGGGAGCCAAGGTCATTTTAAAAGAGAAAAAAAAAAAAGCCTGGCTCCACCAGAACCTGAACCCACAACCTTTGGACCCACAGGCGAGCATCTAGCTGCTACACCCCGGCGGCCACAAACACAGTCTCTAGATTTGGATAGATTCAGTACAAAGATTTTAATAGGTTCAGCATATTTTTAAACTGACACTGACACACAGATCTAGATTTTATTAATATTTTAGCAACACATCCTTGAGAAAAATACTTACCTGGCACACTTCTGCATTTGCCTTTACATCCAGCTGCAATATCAGTGTCTATTGGCCCTCCCACTTCTTCTCTGTTCACTGGCTGTAATCTCTGGTGGAATGTTCGTCCAGTTGGACTTTGTGCCACCAGGGCCTTAATGTTGCCTGTTCATCCAATATCGCTGGCTTATTTGTGTGCAGTTGGTTGTTCCTTGCTGCTTGGGCAAATGCTCTCCAACTTCGAAGAAAGCTCCCAAGTAGCTGATTCCTACGACAAGCTATTTATGGAGACAGTGGGTCTATTCTTGTCCCTACAAAAGGGGCCCTGGAAGCCACACAGGGACCTTGAAGTCCAACATACAGGATTTTACTAAATCCCTAATCAGTCCCCTTTTTTGACATGCATGTTCGGGGTACTGGGTTCATCCCCCCCCCCTAAATGGGACCCTGGAATCTGATGGGGAACCTTGCCAACAAACAGATCACAAAGCCTACGTTACTCACCTGGCATACAAATACAGCTGTACTTTCCAGTCTCGTCAAGGCAGGTGCCATCATTCTGACAGGGATTACTGATGCACTCGTTGATGTTCTTCTCACAGAAGTTCCCAGTGAAGCCCACAGGACACTGGCAATGGAAGGAGCCATTTGAGTTGATGCATGTGCCTCCGTGCTCACAGGGACTGTCCTCGGCTGGATTTGAGATGGAATAACAATTAATGCAAAAGATGCTCATTTACATCAAACACTCATTCAATCTATCAATCAGGTGCCATCTCAACAATAAAGTTTGCCTGCAGTACATCTCCAACAAGCTCTGTCGTATGTCATAGATTTACGTTCTCTTAAACTTTTGTCATTGATGATCATATAGGTTTTATTAAAAAAAAAAAACTCATATAAAATGACAACAACAGACATATAAGTGTAATCTAAATGCACTAACATAATAATAATAATAACGGTTAAGTCTGATGTACATGCATATACATAATAGCAATAAAGATATAAATTTGATCTAAATGTATACACACACAATAACAATGAACTAATGTTTCACCTAATTGCAAACAATAACGACCATAACGATGAATTAATATTTCACCTAACTGCAGACAAAAATGATGAACTAATGTTTCACTGAACTGCAAAAAATAATGAACTAACGTTTCACCTAACTGC
This sequence comes from Candidula unifasciata, assembly GCA_905116865.2. NCBI lineage: Eukaryota > Metazoa > Mollusca > Gastropoda > Stylommatophora > Geomitridae > Candidula > Candidula unifasciata. Next base: position 703,266 of record CAJHNH020008465.1, read on the forward strand.
AAACAATAATGACGAACTAATGTTTCACCTAACTGCAAACAATAACGATAAATTTAAAACGCGTCTTTACTTCTTTACTACCTGTATTTTTTCTTCTTCTTCTGCCTTTCTAGCCCCCAATGGAGCAAAGGCCCTCAACCAATTCACGCTAAGTCGTTCTATCCTTTGCTATCGCATGCAGCTTTCCCCACCTTTCTAACTACATTCTCCAGCTCTCTTCTCCATGTTTTTTTTTAAATTCCTTTATTCCTATACCCCTGTGGTTTCCAATGCAAAGACATTCTAGCTATGCTGTTCTCTGGTTTCTCAATGTGTGTCCTATACTGCCTGCAGTAACCCGCTTTCAATGGAGTGTTAGACAGAAAAGTCGTCAGTGTCGGAATTGAATGCACCTCCCCCCCTCCCCCAAATGTTGTCCCAGTACCCACAGGAGGAACAACAATAAACAAACATGAGTTTTATCTTAATGTACATACACAATAACAAAACAAGGAGCGTAAAAAACATTTATTAAAACCATCTTACTCTCTTGGCACTCGTTGACATCCAGTGAACAGTCCTGTCCTCTCCAGCCCTTCTTGCACATACAGATGGGCTCTCCATCTATGGGGGAGGTCTCACAGCTGGCCCCAGCAAAACAAGGATTGCTCTGACAGGCATCCTCCAGGTGACACCTCAGACCTGGTGAGAGATTATGATCATAAGAATAATCCACTGTTCTGCCAATATGCTGTGATACTGAGGCATGTGAGTATGTTAAATATCAGAAATCGAGTACTGGAATGTTATATCGAGCATGTTCTGTTTTATGGCAGTGAATTCTAGGAATGATCTGAAAATAAAATTAAAAGATTTCCAAAATCAATGGAGATTCTGTGTGCTTGAGACTGGAATAAAGAATACTGTATTTCCTCCCATGATCTCATAAACATGGTGGGCTGTGAAATAAAATGGACTGTATACAAAACAATGAGGATAAATGTACTGTATTACTTAGCAGGCCTCATGTGATATCTGTGTGCCTGTACTGGATAAATGTACTGTATTTCCTCCCATGTATATCTGTGTGCCTGTACTGGATAAATGTACTGTATTTCCTCCCATGTATATCTGTGTGCCTGTACTGGATAAATGTACTGTATTTCCTCCCATGTATATCTGTGTGCCTGTACTGGATAAATGTACTGTATTCCTTTGCAGAGCCTGGTAATGTATCATGTGTTTCCCATGTATATCTGTGTGCCTGTACTGGACTGTAATGTACTGTATTTATTTAAAGACTCATGTATATCTGTGTGCCTGTACTGGATAAATGTACTGTATTTCCTCCCATGTATAAGTAAAGTAAAGGACACATTTAATCTACCAGTGAATAACGGCCCCAAATTATCTAGGTCACAAACCAACCCTTACAGGGCCTCAATGATATGTCAAATTGGGATTTATTTCCGGCAAATATGAGAGGCAGGCCATCAGCTCCGACACAGATTAGCAATAATGTTCTACCGATTGATGACGCTACAGCTGTAGATTTTCTTTGCCTTAGGGTAAGGTGTAGGGTTGGGGTTAGGGTTAATTATATTTTAGTTCCCAGTTTTGAATAGTTATACTAGATGACCTATTGAGGCCCTGTCAGGTAGGATTTCGACCTAGATAATTTGGGGCCGTTATTCGGAGGAGTGCTGTTTTTCTTTCCCAAACAATTACCAGACCACTGGTAAACATTCCTATGGGACTGGGTCGACCGCAGAGGCAGTCGGTATTTTTCTGGAGACGTGATGAGAAGACAAGCATTTGAGAACATCGTGGTGAGTGCAAAGATCAATGGCAGATAAGACAGACCAAGAAAAACGATGACCTGATGGGATGACAAGGTGGAATATCATCAATTGAATTGATTACAAATACCAAGGACCAAGATATGGGGAGAAACACGAGTGCCTGTGTAGGTGGGAAAGGCTCATGATAAAGGTAAAGTCGGGAGATGTGAACCAGCCTCATTGCACACGGTTATAAACCAAAAGTGCTCTGCCACCAGTACGGACAGCTGATAAGAATTGTCCGCCTGTGTCGCCATTCGCACATAACTCTGTAGCTACAGCGACGTTCCTCCATTTACCCCAGAGTGTCAACTCTGTTACCTCTTTCCTAGAGGCTGGCTGAACCCCGGGAACCGACCGGTTTCGAACAGCAGCGAGTCGCAGCTGGATTTGAAAGCGAGCTTTTTATTGACTGCGCTAACGCGATCCCTCATGATAAAGATGATGAAGGGTTGACCCCAGAACCGCACTGCCGAGGAAAATAATCATGCCTCCGATAACCGAATCTTGACCACTGACTCAGAAAGCTAGCACTCCTACCACTATGCCACCAGGCTCTACTCAGTATTACAAAAACCTAAATTTCAACATACCAGTTTTTCCAACAGGGCACTCGCACTCAAAGTAGCCAACTCTGTCATGGCAGGTACCACCGTTGTAGCAGGGCATGTTCTGGCAATCGTCTTCGTTGAGAGCACAGTGCTTCCCCGCCCATCCATTGACGCACACGCAGAAGTATGACCCCACGTTATTCATGCACGTGCCACCATTCAGGCATAAGTTGGGCGTCAGGGCGCATTCATCAATATCCTCATCGCAATACTTTCCTGCAACAGAAACACCTTCAATCTAGACAATGTGATGGAGAAAACAAAAAAAACAACATAGGAATAATATAAAAAGTAAGTAAAGATCCCCTTTTACGCCTTAGGCGCATCGGGCACATGGCAAGAGCACCTATATTTTTACAGACCATCGGCACTAGGTGGGTAATGTGGTCAGCATTACGCCGACCGATATGAATAATATTTTTTTTTTAAGTATCCAGAAGCCATGAGTTGTTAACCCTTAGACTCGGTATTATGAATATCGAGACCCTTCGGCCTTGATTTCATGATAAATACCGTAAATCTGGGAGAAATGTGGCTTTTCTGCCTACCCCTGGGCGTGAACCAGGACCACAAGGAGTTCGCCATCCGATCACCGCGCAATCTGGTTTAGCCAACTATGCTAGCGAGCCGGGCATATGAATAATATAAAAACAGTTAAATGTAGTAATACCTGAAAAATGTCAATGAACACATCAACAACAAAAATACTGTCAAATGTGACATACATATGGACACTGTCAACCGAAAACTGAAATTCTGGAAACTGTCAACCGAAATTCTGGACACTGTCAACCAAAATTCTGGACACTGTCAACTGAAATTCTGGACACTGTCAACAAGGTTGCAGACACCATCACAACCAGTAAAACCACTAACACCCACTCTGATACCAAATTACCCACACACATCCCCACCCACACACACACACACACAAGCGCGCAAGCAGCACGCACACACACACACACAATAGACAGGCGCTTACCTTTATAAGAATCAGGACAGATGCACTGGTAATCATTCACCTTGTCTACACACGTGGATCCATTATGGCATCTGCTGTTGACACAGTCATCAATGTTGGTCTCGCAGTTACGACCTCTGAAACCTGCAAGTATAAAGGCGGTTACAGTTAGTTGTGTATCCTTCACAGGACGTTGCAGAACCAACCCCAGCATTATTTGGCTATGGTGGTTTTTCTAGGCAAATTTACGTCCAGTAGTTTTTCCAAGCGCCGCAATACACGCGGGCGTCTGATCTTACTACCCAGACACCAGGGGAAATTACTAGAAGCCCATGTTAAAAAATCCCAGCCTTTACCAGGGCTTGAACCCTGGATCTCCAGCACTCGAGGCGGACACTATGCCTCATGACACCCTATTCTACATAATAAAGGCAAACAATACATAAACTGGCTTTAAAAAAAATTACCGTTGTTTAAAAACAGAGATTTACTGCAGGCAAGAATATATGTATCCACATACGCTGCTGTGGTTGTAATCTTGGTTTCACTAATAATCCGCTGGTAATCCCAAGTAATGGAGAATGCTTGTAGCAACCGCTAACCAATTATCAACGCTAATGCAAGAGGCGACCTTTCGCAGGCAAGCGCTAGGAAACCTCACACAAAAGAATGATTGTCTCAGACACTGGTCTTCGCGGCAGCTCAGCGATCATCTGCGGATGTGAAGACAATGGGTTCACACCCGAACGCAGCCGGACTGTGCTTCAAAAATTACCTTGGCTCCCAGGTCGACCCGGCCTAAATTGAGTGCCAGGTAAAGTCCTGGAAAGTAAAGACGGCCAGCGTGGCGGTTTTTTTTTAAAGACCAACATGAACGTTTAATGTTTAGAGAAAAACGGGGGAGGGGAAGGGTGGGGAAGAGAAAATAAGCGTATAATCCATAGTTTAACTAGCACGGCCTGTTACTGGACCCCTTCGCTGACTGCTGAAGGTGGGGATGGAGCATTTATGGTGATGTCCCCAGTGTTGTGTTTTCGGTTCTTATTTCTTGGGCAGGTATAGTTATACTGTTAAATGATAGCTAGTAAATAATCAGTTCTGTATTAAAGAAGCGATATTATTTAATTATTGGTGACAGCAGATCAATTTTTGGGGCCAATATTTTTTTTAAGGTACATGTAATGATGTCAGGCACTTCTTCTTCTTCTTCTTCTTCTTCTTCCTCTTCTTCTTCTTCTTCCTCTTCTTCTTCTTCTTCTTCTTCTTCTTCTTCTTCTTCTCCTCCTTTTTCTTCTGCCGTCCTTCTTCTTCTTCTTCTTCTTCTTCTTCTTCTTCTGCCGTCTTTCTTCTTCTTCTTCTTCTTCTTCTTCTTCTTCTTCTTCTTCTTTTTCTTTTTCTTTTTCTTCTTCTTCTTCTTCTTCTTCTTCTTCTTCTTCTTCTTCTTCTTCTTCTTCTTCTTCTTCTTCTTCTTCTTCTTCTTCTTCTTCTTCTTCTGCCGTCTTTCTTCTTCTTCTTCTTCTTCTTCTTCTTCTTCTTCTTCTTCTTCTTCTTCTTCTTCTTCTTCTTCTTCTTCTTCTTCTTCTTCTTCTTCTTCTTCTTCTCTTCTTCCTTCGTCTTTTTCTTCTTCTTCTTCTTCTTCTTCTTCTTCTTCCTCCTCCTTCTTCTTCTTCTTCCTCTTCCTCCTCCTTCTTCTTCTTCTTCTTCTTCTTCTTCTTCTTCTCTTCTGCCGTCTTACTTCTTTAGGTGCCTAGTATAGACATGGCTCTCAAAGCTGTTCTTTTTTTAAATCATTGTTGCTTTCATTAAAATTTGTTGCTCTACTGTTTATAAACCTATTGAACGTATATACTGTCCGTGCCCCTCTTTTCTTCTTTTTTTCATCGGCTGTAAACTCTGGCAGAAAGTTCTGGTTGTTCGTCCAATTCTGGACTGCAGTCCTGTTCCAGAACCTGAGTGTTTCGTGTGCATCCGTTTGACAGATCTGACTAATTTGTATGCAGGCTGTTGGTTCCTTGCCTCTCAGGCAGATACACACAGGCTTCGAAGGAAGCTCCCAATTTTTCTTACGACATGCTTTTGGGTAGGCAGTGGGTCTATTCTTGTTTTCTCTATAACAGGACCCCGGAACCCACACGCGGACACCGGCCTTTTAGAGGCAAAAGCAGAACACATATGACACAGATATCTTCATTCATCATCAGCATCACCATCGTCATGTTTGTGCCAACTTTTGCTGGCATAGCCGCGTCCGTGGCTCAGGCGTTGCGAGTCCGACTTGTAATTCCAACATACCGCCATCAAAACCCACTCCTGACTGTGGATTTTTATTATAGTATGGGCTGTCGCAGGTCGACCCAGCCTCAAATGGGTTCCAGGATGGCTGTCCTGGGGAAGTAAAGACAGCCGGCGTAATGCTGACCACATTACCCACCCAGTGCCGATTGGTCTGTAAAAATATGGGACGCTCTTCCTATATGCCCGATGCGCCTAAGGCGTGAAAAGGGATCTTTACTTTCTTACTTACTTCGCTGACATATGTAAGAGGTGAAATAATGTTAGAAATGCAAGTTAGTAGTTTGGTCTTAAAGCTGTATAACTTGGAGCTCCATGTTTTGTTAAGGCTTTAAAGACTGTTGATGCTTTGCTAACACGTATTATGATTTCCTTGAGAGTCAAAACGCTGTAGACAACAAATCGCCTGGTTTTTTTTTTTTTTTCTTTCTCATGCCCTTGTTTATGTTTTTACTTAACAGAACAATAACATCTGCGAAATCAAGATCTTTCAGTTGTTTACTCTCTACTCAATCAGGAATATACTCCCAACACACAGATCTTCCAGTTGTTTACTCTCTACTCAATCAGGAATATACTCCCAACACACAGATCTTTCAGTTGTTTACTCTCTACTCAATCTCCCAGGATATACTCCCAATCAGGAATATACAACACACATATCTTTCAGTTGTTTACTCTCTACTCACTCAGGAATATACTCAAACACACATATCTTTCAGTTGTTTTATCAGGAATATACTCCCAACACACAGATCTTTCAGTTGTTTACTCTCTACTCAATCAGGAATATACTCCCAACACACAGATCTTTCAGTTGTTTACTCTCTACTCAATCAGGAATATCTACCAACACACATACACCACAGATCTTTCAGTTGTTACTCTCTATTCAATCAGGAATATACTCCCCAACACACATATTCTTTCAGTTGTTTACTCTCTACTCAATCAGGAATATACTCCCAACCACACAGATCTTTCAGTTGTTTTCTCTACTCAATCACTCCCAACACACATATCAGTTGTTTACTCTCTATTCAATCATTAATATACTCCCAACACACAGATCTTTCAGTTGTTTACTCTCTACTCAATCAGGAATATACTCCCCAACACACAGATCTTTCAGTTGTTTACTCTCTACTCAATCAGGAATATACTCCCAACACACATTCTTTCAGTTGTTTACTCTCTACTCAATCAGGAATATACTCCCAACACACAGATCTTTCAGTTGTTTACTCTCTACTCAATCAGGAATATACTCCCAACACACAGATCTTTCAGTTGTTTACTCTCTACTCAATCAGGAATATACTCCCCACACACAGATCTTTCAGTTGTTTACTCTCTACTCAATCAGGAATATACTCCCAACACACAGATCTTTCAGTTGTTTACTCTCTACTCAATCAGGAATATACTCCCAACACACAGATCTTTCAGTTGTTTACTCTCTACTCAATCAGGAATATACTCCCAACACACAGATCTTTCAGTTGTTTTCAGTTGTTTACTCTCTACTCAATCAGGAATATACTCCCAACACACAGATCTTTCAGTTGTTTACTCTCTACTCAATCAGGAATATACTCCCAACACACAGATCTTTCAGTTGTTTACTCTCTACTCAATCAGGAATATACTCCCAACACACAGATCTTTCAGTTGTTTACTCTCTACTCAATCAGGAATATACTCCCAACACACAGATCTTTCAGTTGTTTACTCTCTACTCAATCAGGAATATACTCCCAACACACAGATCTTTCAGTTGTTTACTCTCTACTCAATCAGGAATATACTCCCAACACACAGATCTTTCAGTTTGTTTACTCTCTACTCAATCAGGAATATACTCCCAACACACAGATCTTTCAGTTGTTTACTCTCTACTCAATCAGGAATATACTCCCAACACACAGATCTTTCAGTTGTTTACTCTCTACTCAATCAGGAATATACTCCCAACACACAGATCTTTCAGTTGTTTACTCTCTATTCAATCAGGAATATACTCCCAACACAGATCAGTTGTTTACTCTCTACTCAATCAGGAATATACTCCCAACACACAGATCTTTCAGTTGTTTACTCTCTACTCAATCAGGAATATACTCCCAACACACATATCTTTCAGTTGTTTACTCTCTACTCAATCAGGAATATACTCCCAACACACATATCTGTACATTCTATCAATTGCAATTTTGACACTTCAGTCAGTCATCCCCATGTGGGATGCAATTTTTCGTTATCTGAAGCCCCATCCTGGCCTAACGGGTGATCCTCATCCACATGGTGGCACTTTGTGTCACCGTGTGTTTATCGCTCTATGTGATGTTCTGGTGGGGTACAACTTACATACAACTGCAATTTTCTCCAAGTGGCGACATGTATTCGGAAATCTTAGGGTCCTTTTCTCGTGAGGATGGCTTAAAATCCGGTCCACAGTGACACCAAGAGAACACACAAGGACGTCGATTAGCAAAAACTGAAAGAGACTTTAGTTAATTCCCAAGTAGCCACAGCCCCGAAGAATCCCCAGACGTCGGGAATACGTAAACGCTATGCAAACTAACATCTTGTCGCTGGTGCTAAGGGGGCACGTTACTAGGATCCTACACAAATGGCCGGGGAGTGTGTCGATTGCGTGTGAAGAACATCACAAGCAAAGAAGCTCACAGCTGGAGATCCGACACAAACTGCAATTGTTTGCTAACTCTCCAACATTCTGATCTTCGAGGTTCTCACACTGCTGGGCTGCGGGGATCTGGAATGTTTTGAGAGAATGGTCGCTTGTGTCCACCAAGAGTGTGATAGAGGGGCTTGTTAGTTCTGACAGCAACAGCTGGACTGCGGGTAGTTTAATTACTGCCTATGTTAGACAAGCCAAAGGGAACAAGGAACACAACTGTTTTAACTTGTAGGTAGACTAAAGACGGTGGCTATGGAAAACAAACCCGAAATAATGCTACAAGACAAGGGATTGAGACAGGAGTGTCCCTACCATAAAAAGAAAACTCAATGCTGTGTTCAAATCTGTATGAAATTTAAGAAGAACTATCTAAAGCTCATATACGCAAAATCACCACTTACGAGATGAGATGCTTGAGAAAAGCAGTCAAACCATCCGAGATCCAGTAAATAATGATACTATAAGACAGATTGTGAGAACGGCACCTTGTACTAGATTCATCGAGAAACAGCAGATCAAGTAGTTTTGGCCACGAGAAACAGCAGATCAAGCAGTTTGGCCACCTCGTTAGAATGCAGCGAGATCAAATACCATCACAAGCACTACATCTCAGAGGATCAGCTACAAGATCAAGAGGACGGCCGCAGAAAATAGATCGACAACATTAAAGAAGCTCTACTCCTTCATGGCATGATAAAAGCCAGTGGCAGCAAGGATGCACTGGATCGCAAATTATTCCTCCTCACGGCGCTTAAAAGCAGAAGTGGTTTATGATGATGCTGATTAAAAAGAAAAAAGAACCACAGAAACATGTATATATGATGTAAAGCTACGAACACAACCATATTTTGTGATCAACTTTATTCTACGATGAAGCGAAGCGCCGTTACACAAACACGACCTCATCTTCTACCTCAGCGAGACATGTGGAATGACAGAACAGAGTCAAACACATTTCCCTGTGTGTGTGTGTGTGTGTGTGTGTGTGTGGTGTGTAAGAGAGAGAGAGAGAGAGAGAGAGAGAGAGAGAGAGAGAGAGAGAGATGTGCGCCTCACACACACACACTGGAAGCATAGAAGAGAGATCAGCGGCCTGTCAAAGTCACACAGGGAATATGCTCTTTCTGACAAACAAACAAACCGACCAAAAATCCGTCGAAGATCTCCAACCTGGACAACCTCTAGGAACATTTGACCGGTCAATGACAAACAGCGGCAAATTAAACAGCGAATTCTTTGTGTTCCGAATTCCTGGGGGATCGTGAAAACCATTTCTGGCCCTGCCTGGTCCACCCCGTTTTTACCCCCGAGGGATGGGGGTTTGGTTTCGTGTTTATAATTGTGTATGTGTGCGCGGTGTTGAGGTCATTGATCTACTTACTGTGGTCTTTAATTTAGTGGAATTTGTTGTTAACGAAATACTTACAGTATGTGACCAACTATGACACTCTAAAGGACACTACGAACACTACACTACTCTCCAGACTAGGTTTTGTAGGCAGCCTGTGTAAGGTAACTAGGCAATGGATACCATCCCACTGTGGAGTTCCTGGAAGTGAAAGAGCTGATAAACTAGCTAAGGAAGGTACAAATGGAGAACAACCTGACGTACCAGTAAATCAATCAGGAAGCCACCAAAACCGGCACAAGACGATTACCATCTATGGACATATATTAGCAAGTTATTATTTTACGCCTTACAACAGGACACAATCGACCTCGCAGCAACATGTACACACAATTTTAAAATTGGCGAATCAGGGATGTGTACATATGGCTTGGCACCTGAGACAACAGATCATGTACTCCAAGACTGTCCCAAATACAACATATCAAGGCAAAACTTTTGGTCAAGAGAAACATCGGTGCAAGTCAAACTTTACGGGTCACTGATTGAGTTACAAAAGACAGTTAAGTTCATACCAGAGAGAACACTGCAGATATAGATAATCTATTTCAAGCGAACGAAAGAAGAAGAAGAATGTAAAGGCAACCCAGCCTAAAGTGGTTACCGGGTAATGTACTGGAAGGTAAAGTAAATAAACCCTTTTCCCCCCTGTAGGTGTAATGGGCATCTGGTCTAGTCCTATATTTTATGACCAATCGGCACTCGGTGTGTGATAAAGCCAACAAAAGTGCTCGGCATCACATACTGAAGTTCGGCATTCCGATGATGACGATGATGATGATAATGATGACGATAATATAGTGATAATACCTTTTCTTTAACGGACAACAGAACAGTAATATTCTAGTTCAAGTGTGGGAACTAATTAACTTAAAATTCACAGGTTATGGTTACATAACGAAAACAAAACACAACAGGGAAAGGGGACATAATTAGAAGAAACAGGGGACCAGAAGTCAACTGGCTCATTTCAGTAGTTCTCTCAAAGAATTTTAATCCCGCCGATTGGAGCGAGAGCCAGTGTTGATCAAACTTCAACTGGCTTTTGTAACCGGTCAGCTCTTTTCACAAATCAATGGACATCAAAGACAAACAGACCGATTTCACAGCTGTGACGTCACGCCGGAGAACTGCGCGAGTGATTTTCCCAGACTTGTCACGGTTTGGAGTTTCCTACGGAGAGGTTGGGGTCAAACTAAAACTCAACAAACAAATTTTTACTGAATCGAAATTTATTAAAGGGAGCCGTTCTGGAGATTGGATTAAGCGATTGCAGACTGGACAAGTGGTTCGAATCCTTGTTAAACAAAAAAATCACTTTGCCTGGATTCTGTGATAAAACTTAAAATCGGACGAATTCAAGAGGGGCAAGAGAAATATTTGGGCAATCAATGGTAACAAAGCTAAAAGACAAATAAGATGGCTCTATATTGGAAACATTCTGAAACGAAACGAGCAGAAAACCGTCAAAAAAACACCACCGTGGAAAATAAAAGGATAATATTCTTCAACGAGCGTTGATGAGAGAGGCCAAAGATGCTGGAATGGATTTCAGATCCCTTTTCACGCCTTGAGGCATATCGGGCAAATGAGAAGAGCACCCTTATTTTTGCAGACCCATAAGGCACAAGTTGGTTAATGTTGTCAGCATTACGCCGGCCGTCTTTACTTCCCCAGGACATACATTCTGGTACCCATTTTAGGCTGAGTGTGAAGTCGAAGAGATTTGCTAAAATTAACACAATTAAAACTGTGAACATTAAATTAACACACCCTAGCTGGCAGACCTAATTTTGGATATCTTAATCGGTCCGGATACTTAGGACTTCCAAATTCCTTTTTCTAAGCATGACTTTGTCGTTTCATCTCTCAGCTTCATCCAGCGTGATTTCACAGTACTCAACCCCCCCCCCTCTCTCTCTCTCTCTCTCTCTCTCTTTCTTTCTCTCCCCCTCCCTCCCTCTCTCTCTCTCTCTCTCTCTCTAGCTCGCTCGCTCTCTCATTCACAATATGCATATTATTATTTTAACATAACATTCTTTATTGGTACAACAATGTACACACACAAAACTGCTCTGTGAAAGATGGGTGTGATCCTTTAAAAATACCGTTTGTTCTCTCTCTCTTTCTTTCTCTCCCTCCCTTCTCTCTCTCTCTCTCTCTCTCTCTCTCTCTTTCTGCGTGTGTGTATGTGTGTGTGCGTGCGTGCGTGTATGTGGTGTGTGCGTGCGTGCGTGTATGTGGTGAGTGTGTGTGTGTGCGTGCGTGCGTGTATCTGTCTGTTGCTCTAAATATGATTCTCGGTATCTCCTCTAGATCTCAAAACGTGACATCATCCTCTCCTCTCTGCTTCCTTTAACGAGAAACTTCTCTCAACTCTTCTAAACGTCACTTCACCCCACCCACCCCTCCCAAATCCTTGTAATATTGACGCTTTACCTCCAAGACAGCCACTTAACCTCACCCAAGCATCATTAAATAGGCAACTCAGAAGAAAAACCGCTCCAACACAGATGACAAGCCGGGGTCAAGCGAGGTCACTAGCTCCGGCACTACACAAAGCTGCCACTGCGCACAACTCCGTGAATTATAGGTGACACTGTACATACAACTGCAGGGACCCAATTATTAAGATCCCCACTTCATGGAGGCAAGTAGGACTAACTTCTAAACAACCCAGGTCAACAGGGGGAAAATATGTAATGGGGGGGGGGGGGTGTGTCTTGGCTCTCTACGCCCCCCCCCTTTCCTATTCTTTCATTACGCTACGTCCTGGTTGTTTCGAAGCTTTTTATGCAGCAAGAGCAAGTGTTGATCAAATTTCAACTTGCTTTTGAGGTCCTTTTCTCCTATTTTCCGGCCAATCTACACTCTTTCTCAGTCTGGCTGAGGTCAGACAAAATACTTTGTATGGTTTCTTCAAAAAGAGTCTCTCGTGCGACCTAGGTTCGGGCTGTCGATAGTGAGTTTGAGTTAGGTTCAGTTCTAGACGTTCTGGGGTCGTTAAAAGCCGTGTGATATAGAACATGCGACATCAGCGCTGATGTAATTGGAGGCAAGACGACGTGACAGCCCTCTGACGTAGAACAGTCTGAGAAAGCATGAATGAAAAGTCAGCGTGTAGATGGGCCGGGAAAGGTGATTAGGACCGCTTTTCACCTGGTCAGCTCTTTAAATAAATCAGTGGGCATTTAAGACGAATAGACGGATTTCACAGCTGTGATGTCACGCGGGAGAACTCCGCGCAAGAGGTCAAAGGTCTGCAAACATAAAAAAAAAAAAAGCTTGACCTGTAAATCGGATACGCATAGTACAAGTTCTGAAACGAGACCAATGTCCAGAAGTGGACGAACAACCCGAACTTTTAGTCGGAGTTCACAGCCGATGAATGCCCGGGAAAAGAAAAATATATTATATTTTCTTAAATTATTGTCATTCATCACACTTTAAGAAGGCTTAAGCCCATTTAGTCACATATACAATTTGTTGTTCAGTTCACGTTTCCCGGTCCGTTCACACACTGGCTGACCTTTCATTCATTCTTTTCTCAGACTCTTCTACGTCGGAGGGGTGACTCGGTGTCTTGCCTCCAATTACATCAGCGCAGATGTCGATACTACACAGCTTTCAACGACCCCGGAACATCTAGAACTGACCCTAACAACAAATCACCCCCCCCCCCCTACCCACAGCCTGAGCCTAGGTCTCACAAGAGACCCTTTTGGAAAACAGTACAACTTGACACACATCAGACCTAGATCGGTCTGAGAAAGTGTGTAGATGGGCTAGGAAACGTGAACAGGCCCCAATTCGTAATGTGGCCGATTACACCCCCCCCCCACCACGTATAGTTTTCTCAATGACAGCGCCCTTGGTACAAGCTGCTGGCAGTAAAAAGTACACAATCACGATTCCGCCGGTAACAAATGGGAAAACTGGTCACAGATCTGACAATGTCAGTTTTGCTGGCGTCCGTACTGTATCTTGGTTTTCAGTAGGCGCTTGCTCCTAGTGTCTCTGCTTCTTTGTTGTCCGTGGTAATTATTCTACAAACGAGACTTGTCAAGATGTTACAGTTTATGTCTACTGCTAATTAATTATCGGGATATTTTTACTGTAATCCGTTATAATGTATGGCCAAGTATTGTCAAACGAATAGGCCTTACAGAAGTCGATTTTTTTGGTCTTAATTCAGTAACATTGATGGGACTAAGATTCATACAAATTAAAGGCCAAATGGGGCTGAGTGATCTCGAGGCACGGTGTCCGCCTCGACTGCTAAAGGTGCCGGGTTCAAGCCCCTGTGAATGCTGGGATTTTTTTCACGTGGACTTCTAGTAATTTCCCCTGGTCTCTGGGTAGTAAGATCTGTCGCCCATGTGTATTGTTGCGTAAGTAAAAAAAAAAAATTCCTTGGCGTTTGGAAATCGAAAAGAGTAGACTTACAACGTTGCTTGGGCACAATTTGGAGTTGAAAATTTACAGAAAAGTATTTCTAGATCCTCGCCGATGCAACGGGGCTCGTGCACTGCACTGAGATTCTTCAGACTCGGGCTGGAGTTAAAAGTAGAACGAAGTACTTAAGGGTTACACCCGTGTGCATTAAGTTGATCCGTCGACGTGGTCTTCTGGCTAGAATCTCGTCTGCTTAACCAAAGGTTTAGGTCCTCACAAAGCCAGACTTAGAAAAAAAAAGAAGACTTTTGCTTCCAGGCCAACCCAGCCTTAAACAGGTGGAAGGTAAAGTCATGGAAAGTAAAGGCGACCGGCCTAATGTTGGCCACATGACCCCATCGAATGGTGATTGGTCCATAAACAATAGGTCATACGCTGCAATACGTCTGAAAGCGTGGGAAAGGGTTCCTAACCTATTTTTACTTACTAATGGGCTTAAAAACTTACAAATGCAGAAGCGTGGATAAAGGAATTAATGAACACATACGAAATTACAATTTATGGTAAACATATTCACGTAGTTACATTGGTCGGCCCACATACTAGAACATGTAGAAGTTTGATGAATTATCCAGTGAGTCAAGAAGTGATCTTAAAAATCCCCATCCCAATGAGGGACGCATTTTTTTAAGGTCCCACCCCAGCGGTCGTCAAATACAATTAATTTATCCTGGAGGACTCAAGTTGGACAGGGTTTACTCCCGGCTCTCTAGCGTAGTTGGCTAAACCGGATTGCGCGGTGACCGGGTGACAAACTCCTTGTGGTCCGGGTTCACTCCAGGGGGTAGGCAAAAAAAGCCACATTTCTTCCAGATTTACGGTATTTACAATGGAATCAAAGCCGAAAGGTTGCGATATCCATAATACCGAGCCTAAGGGTTTACCAACTCATAGCTTCTGGATACGAAACAAACAAACGACAGTGTTTACAGCAAAACGAACAATACGTCGTATTGCTAAAAGTCGAAACCAAAAGATTCTCCGCCGCCCCACCTGCCCGTCTAACCCCCATCTCCATTTCTGTATCTCCGCCTTCCAGTCCCATGTAGATCTCCCAGTCAGCGCACGACTCCGGAGCACTTTCTCACGTCTGCCTCTCCATCTGTTTCTGGACTCAAGTTCGCGGGAGAAGGAAGGCCTGGACTCAAGTTCGCGGGAGAAGGAAGGCTAGGACTTCTTGACTCTTGCGGTCTCCAGCTGGAGTTAACGTGTAAGTGTCAACTAACTGGGTCACCAGAAGTGAATGCAATAAGTGGTGAGGGGGATGAGGAGAAGTGAAGGAAAGAAGGAGTTAACGTAATATCTGAGAGAGGTGCTTAACTTGTTCAGTCCCAAATAGTTATCAATTTAACTCGTCGATTCCCAAGTATTTGTAACCTGAAGGAAAAAAGGCTTAGATTCGGGATCCCTTTTATAAAGTCTTTGCTGAATTGGGTATACAGGGCCAGACCTATATTTTAGATGCCAAACGATAGATTTACTGTGTGTTTATATCATTTCTAGGACAGTGTACAAGGACCCAGACCACATTAAAATCCTTTGATGCCCTTTGTACTTGAAAGATTGTCGTGCCCCCCCCCCCCCTTCCTCCCACTAATCAATCATCATCGCGCCCAGAGGCAGAAACAAACTGTAGCCACTCAATTCGATCGATTATGGGCCTCAAAGGTTCGCCTCCAGGTGCCTCTGGACCTGCCTCTTCCTCGCTGTCCTTGTTGTCTCCATTGCATTGCCTGTCTTTCTTTCTTCATTCTGAGGACGTGTCCAATGCACCTCCATCTTTGTTTCTGATTTCTAAATTTACACCCAGTTTCCACCAGAGCCGTCTAAAGAGCATAACGATTCCATGGGCAACCAAATATACCAGGGGTCATACAACAACCAGTCACATAAATAACATGTAAATGGTCATCTGGTTTACACAGAATAGCCTGGGGCTCCCATGCTCGGGGGCCGGCCCCGCAGCTGCCTAGCGGGCACATGTCTTTAGATTAGTGCTTCCATGTTATTTAAAAAAAAAAAATCAACCATAACATACTGTTTATGGAAATTAAACAAAACTTACAGTAAAATGAGGGGGGGGGGAAGGGGGGGGGGGTTGTCACTCCACTTTATTTATATTGGAAAAGTTGTCTCATACTTTTTCCATTGCAAAGTCTTTTATCAGATCCTCAAACTATACTTACGTAACAAAGCTGAAGATATACTGAAAGAAGATCAGGCATCCAGCATGTCTTGTTGCCTAATTATTCTATTGAGATGTTTTAAAACTATATTTCAGCTTAGACAGCAAACGTTCAGCTCCAAGTCTGTTGAAAATGTATGTGTGGCCCCCTCCCTCTGGATGCCCTAAACACGTGCTTAGTGTGCTGAATGGTTCATCCGGCTCTGGACGGAAATGTATTGAGCCTGGTGACTTAGGACAGCACAGATCGTGCAATCGACAGAGAAAACACCCATCGCCTTTCCGAGGATCCGAACTTGGGTTTCTCGCATGTGCGCCCATCGTTCTACACCTTGCAGTCCACTTTCTTTCCTCTTCGCCCTTTATTTCCAGACCATTTAAAAACAATTCACAGGGGATCTAGCTGACACTCACAGAAAGGTAAGGTGAGCATACAATCAAATTGTTACTGGTATCATCACTATCATCAACTTCCACTTCTGCCGTTAGGCGTCGTGGGAAGGAACCGTTTGCAATCCATTGCTTGATAGGCAGCATTGGCTATTGTGATTCTGTGTCGATTTAGAAGCTCTTTAATGTCATTAATCCATGGTCTCACAGGGCGACCTCTTGATTTGTCTTCATATCTTTTTATGTGTAGCGCCTGCGTTGTAGTTGTTCTAGCTGCATTCTGATTCAATGACCAAACCATTCCATCTTCTGTTTGTCAAAGAATGATGTTGCTCCTACAGTCTGTCTAATAATATCACTTCTAACTTTGTCTGGGATTGTAAATTGGTGGCTTTTCTCAGGCATCTCATTTCACATGTGTTGATTTTAATTTTACTTAGGTTAGCCTTTGATAATGCCCGTGTCTGGATCTGGTAGCACAGTGTTGGTTTAAATATGCTGTTTATAAGTTACAGCTATGATTGAACTGAAACTCTGTGCTAGCTGCTGAAGATGGAGACTGAAGCACTTATGGGAATGTCCTAAGTACTTCGATGCCAGATCTTAACTTAGTTCAGTTCTAAACTAAACAGTACCAATCTGTGTGAGTCTGGATCAACCCCAAAGCTGTTGAGGTCGGAGATTCGTGTCTGGTAGGAAATGCTGAACGCAAGTTTCGCGGTCGGCTATCAACTCATCTCCTTCTTATTCCAAACATACTTTCGTCAGGTCATCTCTAGGCCCCATCTTCTCACAACATCCACGCCCAGGGAAGCATCTACAAGGCAACCAACCTAATCTCTGCATTGCCAACAAGTCCACACCGGAGTCACTTGGAATGTCCTACTTTCTCAGAAACCCGATACCACAGCCTCACAATGAGGTACATTTGATAAGTTTTATTTGTCTACGCGCTGAATCTCGGTTTTGAGGTTAGGATCGCTGGAGGATTCTAGAAAATATTTCTTATTTCGTTTATTTCTCTTCAAAACAAGAGAGGGGAAAACAAGTGGCAGATAAACAGATAAGGGAACTGGGACAAAATATGGTGTATTCTTTCCGTGGTTGAACTGCCTGTTTGGCGTTCTGAAAATCATAGGTTAGGTTTCGTCTGCTGAACCAAGCAGGCAAACGGAAATTTAGAGTGGGAAGGAAAAAGTGAGAAATCTGTTCAATTTCGGAAAATGACACAGGCAATAACCAGCGGTGACATGAATGATTTTGCTCCGCCACTCATGTGCAAAAGAGGAGGAGTAGAATACAGGTACACACACCTGCATTACTACACTATAATCAGTAACACGTGGAACTAAACGTTGGGTCGAGTAGCTAGGCATGAAGCATTGTTAAACTCACATATAGGTTTCATCTGTAGAAATATGAGTGTTTGTGTATGGACTTCGTTTAAACAAAATCAAATGGAGCAGTGTGTGGAAAAAGCAGCAGCAGCAGCAGCAGCAGCAGCAGCAGCAGCAGTAGTAGTAGTAGTAGTAGTAGTAGTAGTAGTAGTAGTAGTAGTAGTAGTAGTAGTAGTAGTAGTAGTAGTAGTAGTAGTAGTAGTAGTAGTAGTAGTAGAAACCGCAGCAGCAGTAGTAGTAGTAGTAGTAGTAGTAGTAGTAGTAGTAGTAGTAGTAGTAGTAGTAGTGTAGTAGTAGTAGTAGTAGTAGTAACCGCAGCAGCAGCAGTAGAAGTAGTAGTAGTAGTAGTAGTAGTAGTAGTAGTAGTAGTAGTAGTAGTAGTAGTAGTAGTAGTAGTAGTAGTAGTAGTAGTAGTAGTGGTAGTAGTAGTAATAGTAGTAGTAGTAACCGCAGCAGCAGATGAGGAGGAGGAGGAGGAAGAAGAAGAGATGCATAAAGAATAAAAAGACACCAAAAAAAAAAAAAAAAAACTACTGCTGAAATAACCAGCAATAGCAACAATGGCCATCGAATTCAGGATGTATCTTTCGTAATGTTGCGAATACAAAGCAGTGAGCCAGGCTCGGCTTAGCCTCGATGGTTCCCATTGAAAAATTCCCAGACTGGTGTGGCTAGATGGTGCTAGCAGAGTCTCAGCCACAGCTAACACACGTCACATGCCAGAGGAGCGTAGATCTACAGATATCCAGCAGATAGACCGTACCGCGCCCAGATATGACAAACCCGATCTGTAACGCCAGCCTGAGTTGTGCCAGCGTTAGTTCGTAAACTCGCCGTGGATTTCCCATGATGTACTGACTGCCAGAGTTGGGGTGGGCATAACAACAACCACAAGGAACAAGTTTTTTTTTTAAAGGGGGTGGGGGTGGTATAAAGGAAGAAAGTACAAACAATTCATCAAGAAGAAGTGGGAGAAATAAAGAAAAAGTGAAAAAGGGCAGGATGTAGCAAACATAAAGAGCATATAACCAGGGATTCTATAATAAAATGTAATGACCCCCTTGTACAATAAAAGAGCCTACTCTGACTAGGGGACTACGAAGGAGATCCAAAGTAGAAAATCACAAGTGAGATTATTTCATACTAGCTTCACTGAGTGTAAACTTAGCCACAGAAAAGGCCAGATTTTTTGGGATATTTTTTTTTCCAGATATAATTAACACACAAAAATATTTCCATGAAACACGCACGTTGTTCGGGATTCACAGACAATCGTCATCGTACCATCTGTTACTTGATACTGAAAAAGTTTTAAATAAAAAGTACCAGTGTGTACTTGACCACCCAAGAACCAGATTTTTTAGCACTCTAAGACCAAGTACCACATTACGTTTTGGGATTCACATGAAGAAGTCAATACTGCTAATAATACCATGTGTTGTCTGGTTGCGAACAATTTTCCGAAATAAAGTCCCCGGGGTCGTGGGTCGCTCCGTGGATTCCTATGACTTGAATAGCGAAGAACCAGATTTTTTAGCATGCTGAGACCAGGTACATAACATTTGCACGGTGTTTGGGATTCACATGAAGAGGTCAATAACCGACCACGTGTTGTTTGGCATTGAAAAAAGTTTTTGAAATAAAGTTTCAGGGGCATGGGGGGTGGGGGTGCGTTACCTGGATCCCCATAAAACAGCTACGCCACTGAGAAGCAAAGACGGAGACATGAATTTAGTTACAATCTGACAACATCCAGCAAGCGGTTAGGGAGAGACATCTATATGCTAGATTTGCCTGGCCTCAAGCTAACACCGAAATAGACTTTGGGCGATTAAGCCGTGACACTCAAGGCCCATAATCGGGGATTATAATACATTAACATATGCTCTCCCGTAACCACACGATTAGTCAGGCTACAAACTACATTTCTACATTTGTGTATATGTGTGTGTGTGTCCTATGCGCGCGTGTGTGTGTCCTATTTGTAACCACAACGCAATGTGACCATCGTCTTTTAAGGATGAACACATATTGAGAACAAGTAGCAGTAGCAGCAGCAGAAGAAGAAAAAGAAGACGACGACTTTTAATGACACGTACTCATAGAAAAAGTGACAAGTTTCTACTATCTCCTAAAATGAATGACCAAAAATATCCGTAAACGTATGAGAACATCAGCATCTACGGAGACAAACAGCACAACCCCAATATAATAAGGACAATAAAACAGAATGAGCACCCAACCTTACTATACAGCAAAGACGCATGAACAATAATGAACAATTAATTAGAATTGTAGAATGTTCTGCTTCTTCTTGGCCTTCACCGGCTGTAAATTCCGGTGAAAAGTCCTGGTTGTTTGTCCACTTCTTGACTTTAGTCCTGTTACAAACAGAACTTGAGTTTTGCGTGTACATCCGTTTCCAGATCTAGCTTTTTGTATTTAGACTGCTTGCTGATTGCTAGCTCTTAGGCAGATGCCCTTCGACTTCGGGGGGGGGGGGGGGGGGGGACACTTGATTATTTGATTTTTTCGACCTGCTTGTTAGAGGGGCAGTTGTTCCTCCCCCTCCCCTCTCAACAATAGCACCAGCGGAACCCACACGGAGAGGAAAGCGGAACCAGATGAACAAGTCTGGAAAACAAAGGCAGTCAAATATATAGATACGCTCTGCAGACAGAGGAAATGACTCTAGTCTTTGTTGGTGGGGGGTGAACAATTTAGGCCCCATCAAAAGACATAAGGCTCTTATGAAAAGCTCACTTGGGAGACAAGTTGAAGGCAAGTGGGGACGAAGCAGATAACCTCATCAGTGAGAAGATAACATCAATGGGCGGGTAGTTGGGACAGCAGTCTAGCATAGTCTTCAACCATGAGATTGTCGAAGATCTATTCCAGCTAACCTTTGTTGTAGAAGCAGCAGCCGAAGCAGCAGCAGCAGCAGCAGAAGAAGAAGAAGAAGAAGAAGAAGAAGAAGAAGAAGAAGAAGAAGAAGAAGAAGAAGAAGAAGAAGAAGAAGAAGAAGAAGAAGAAGAAGAAGAAGAGAAGAAGAAGAAGAAAAAAAGAAGAAGAAGAAGAAGAAAAAGAAGAAGAAGAAGAAGAAGAAAAAGAAGAAGAAGAAGAAGAAGAAAAAGAAGAAGAAGAAGAAGAAGAAGAAGAAGAAGAAGAAGAAGAAGAAGAAGAAGAAGAAGAAGAAGAAGAAGAAGAAGAAGAAGTGCAAAATGAAGAAAAAAGAGGAGGATGGGAAAGAAGAGGGAGGAGAAACAGAAGAAGGGGGAGGAGGAAAAGAATTATTATTATTTTTATTATATAATTTATAAGAGAGGCAGTGTAAAATTTGCATGACAGCAGCGCCCCAATGGACTGACTGAAGAAATGTCGAAAACTGTACAATAACAATAACGTACATGATTTCTCTACAGGCTCTGCGGCTGTGTTGGGCTCGTTCTGCATCACCTGATGCTACACTGTCTGCCAGGCTGAATGGCGTCAAGGCCCTTTATGAGTGTGGGAACAATGTGGAAGCACAGACAGATCATCAGACCATACAATCCCACTGATAATGATACCATCGGAATCAGAACTCTACAATGGCTGCCGAAAAGGGGGACGTGGCGCTTAAGGGGACATCCCAAATGCTATGATGTCGACTAAGGCCGTGGGTTCGGGTCTCGACGGAGCCAAACTTTTTCGAAAAATGACCTCGGCTCCCAGGTAGGCCCAGCCTTGAGTGGGTACCAGGAATAGTCCTGGGAAGTAGAGGAAGCCGTCGTGATATTGACTACACTCACCGAGTGCCGATTGTGCTATACAATATAGATGGAGCTCTGTAGGCCCAGTACGTCTCAACACGTGGAAAAAGGCGCTATTACTTGTCTTTTCCTGTTGATGTCGACTGGTAACTCAGCTTAAGGCAGTTAAGTTACATCTTTCAGCTCCAGATGTGCCAAAGCTAATCAAGTAATGGGGCAATTATTTCCCCTGTTCACACACAAACGGATACCCCTAAGTACTAAAGTGAATCTTATCAGAACTATTTTTTGGCCAACACTATGCTATCAATGCCAAACGTGGACACTTACATCCTCCAATGAAAGTAAAATTGTGACAACAGAGATGAAATGCCTTAGAAGAGCTGCAGGAATTTCAAGGAAAGACAGAATACGAAATCATGAAATCAGACGAATGCTAGGAATAAAGCCAGTCTTACGGGTCATCAAAGAACAACAAACAAGAATGCCCTGGTACCGAGCCATACTAAAACGTTACAACGGGTACAGAGCGAGTGGAAGACCTCGGAAAAAATGGAGTGATGGCATTAAGAACAGCCTTACAGAAATGAACATCAGTCTTAATAGTGCTCTTGACAAAGCTCATCAACGAACATTACATCTCTCCCCCGACACTTCGATGAGGTACAAGGTGGCAGAGAAGAAGAAGGAAAAGAAGGAGAAGAAGAAGTTACATCTTGAATCTGGCATGTTATGAGCTATGGTGCGTGTGAACAGGGCCTCACCACGCGTACACCATTACAAACTCAAACTAACCGCTCTAAGACCAAACCATGGCCAGATTTTCAAACATTCAACTTACCTAAAAGAAATATTATCCACAGTTGCAAAATCGTTTCCAGCTTCATTCTTGTATCAGTTTCACATTATAATATTTCACAATTGGTTATTTCCTGAAGTGATTACATCACTGCAAAATGGCATATTCTTTCATCAGATTTTGATATTTCCAAGAACTGATTGTCTGTCACGTCTTTTAATTAAGCACATAAATGGTTTATTGCTGAGAAAAGCACCGATCAACCATTGTAATAATAATAATAATAATAATATGTAATTACAGTTTTCGAATAGCAGTAGTACTAGTGGTAGCGATGGTACACGTAGTAAAACAGCAGTTAGTAACAGCAGCAGTAGTGGTAGCAGCAGTAATAGCAGCAAAAGCAACAACAGAAGAAGAAGAAAAGAAGAAGAAAGAAAAGAAGAAGAAGAAGAAGAAGAAGAAGAAGAATAAGAAGAAGAAGAAGAAGAAGAAGAAGAAGAAGAAGAAGAAGAAGAAGAAGAAGAAGAAGAAGAAGAAGAAGAAGAAGAAGAAGAAGAAAAAGAAAAATAAGAAGAAAAAGAATGATACTAGCATAATTTATAACAGAAGTAATTCATAATTAGTTATTAAAAAAAAAAACATCTTTCCACTTTCTCACATTTTCTGGCACATTGAGCATCTACTTCGAAGGTCCAAAGCTGTGCCTATAATTTCATTGCCTGAGAAACTTGCACGTACCGGCACTTTTACAACCGGCGTTTTATTTCACACGTCACCGTTTGCTTGTCAACGACCCTTTTTTTCAAATTTCCCAACCGCCTTATCCAAATCGGGTGCCTGTCTACAACCGTGTGATCAGATACCAGCAGGCAACATATCTCTTCGTCAACATAATATCTCTACGTCATTATCTGGAGTTATCGAAACATAAACACACACATAACAATCGCACTGTATTTATATTTACTATCTAATCTTCTGAGACACAGCCGAGACCCTACACCTGTACTACACTCGTTTCTCTAATTTTCTCACAGTGCGAAAAGATTGTAGCCAACAGCAGAAGTCAGCCAAACAAGTCGTGCATTATTTCAAACGTCGCCCTCATGTGCACCGCTTTAAAAATGAATTTCTCACGCCATCCACAAGAGATAGGCAAGTTTAAAAGCGGGTCCCATCTACGTGCAGACATCTTTACACCTGTTCTGCTTTCGCTGACAGGCCACAAGGACGTTGACTGAATAAGTCTCAATCGCTGGTGTTTTAAAGTCTCTCTTCTGATCACAAATAATGCGAATTCGCTTTTTATGATTATGATTTATCTTAGAATGAGGGAAAATATTTGAGCACTTTTCTTTTTACAAACAGTGGGAAATTGTTTAGGCGCTAAGTCTCACTCTTAAATGTAAGTTCAAAAATATAAAGGACCCTTTTCCACGCCTCTCAGGCTTATTGGGTATATAGGGCTAGACCTATATTTTTCTTGAAGGTGAACATTGTTATTTATGGCACTTCCCGGTGTTGGGAGCTGTTGTCCATTATTTATTCTCCTCGTGTTGTGCTTTGTTACAAATTGGACACGCAGGCCCATTTTACATTCCGCTCTTCCAAAAATCCACCTTTCACACAGCAGTTGTATTTTATCAATAAAGCATGTTATGCTTAAATAATTTTATGCATATTATAAATAACAAGAAAAAGAAAACATAAAAGAAGAAGAAGAAGTAGTAGTAGCAGTAGTAGTAGTAGTAGTAGTAGTAGTAGTAGTAGTAGTAGTAGTAGTAGTAGTAGTAGTAGTAGTAGTAGTAGTAGTAGGTGGTGGTTGTGGCAATAGTAGTGGTGGTGATGGTGGTGGTAGTAGTAGTAGTAGTAGTAGTAGTAGTAGTAGTAGTAGTAGTAGTAGTAGTAGTAGTAGTAGTAGTAGGTGGTGGTTGTGGCAGTAGTAGTGGTGGTGATGGTGGTAGTAGTAGTAGTAGTAGTAGTAGTAGTAGTAGTAGTAGTAGTAGTAGTAGTAGTAGTAGTAGTAGTAGTAGTAGTAGTAGTAGTAGTAGTAGGTGGTGGTTGTGGCAGTAGTAGTGGTGGTGATGGCGGTAGTAGTAGTAGTTGATGTGTGTGTGTGTGTGTGTTCTTGTTCTGGCATGCGTGTAAATGGTCACTAGGTAAAGAAAAAAAGAAAGAAACGTGATGTGATTACCGCCAACAAACAACTCAAGACCTAAACGCATGCCAAGTATCAACTCTAAATAGGACAGTGGAAAAGGGGGAGGGGAGGAGAAAAAACACACAAACATACATCGCTATATAATATTTAAGTTCAGAGAATTTATGACTGGATAATGTGGCCCCAATAAAGGGGCCTGGGGGTTAGAATGGACCAACTGCTCCCCCCCCCCCCCCTTCCATGTCGTAAAAGACAACTAATTAGGGGCGTTCAATCCAAAGTTGCAGTACATCTGCCTGAGAGGGAAGAAACCAACAGTATGCATACAAATAAGCCAGATCAGTATAATGGATGTAATATAGAATATTCTCTTACGTTCTTTTCTTTTTCTTCTTTTTCTTCGTCGTCGTCTCCTTCTTCGCTTTCCCTCAGAGGGGCACGCTGCGTTCTTTACAGCTAGGCTGCGATATCTTTTAGTCCAACAACTCTAATTTCAATGTACTTCTAATCAGTCGCATTTTACGACATGCTTGTTGTGTGTAGGGGGCAGTGCGTCTATTCCTTTTCTCCGAACTAAACAGTGGGGGCGGGGGGGGGGGGGTTAAAAACATTGACATTCAGTAGGTGGAGGGGGAGAAGCAGTGAGTGAGAGAGAGAGAGAGAGAGAGAGAGCAAGAGAGGCAGTGAGTGAGAGACAGAGCGAGTGAGAGAGACAGAAAGCGAGTGAGAGAGACAGAGAGCGAGTGAGAGAGACAGTGAGTGAGAGAGAGACAGTGAGAGAGAGAGACAGTGAGTGAGAAAGAGACAGTGAGTGAGAGAGACAGTGAGTGAGAGAGAGACAGTGAGTGAGAGAGAGACAGTGAGTGAGAGAGAGACAGTGAGAGAGAGAGACAGTGAGAGAGAGACAGTGAGTGAGAGAGAGACAGTGAGTGAGAGAGAGACAGTGAGTGAGAGAGAGACAGTGAGAGAGAGACAGTGAGTGAGAGAGAGACAGTGAGAGAGAGAGAGACAGTGAGTGAGAGAGAGACAGTGAGTGAGAGAGAGACAGTGAGAGAGAGAGACAGTGAGTGAGAGAGACAGTGAGAGAGAGAGAGAGAGACAGAGAGCGAGTGAGAGAGACAGTGAGAGAAAGACAGTGAGTGAGAGAGAGACAGTGAGTGAGAGAGAGAGACAGTGAGAGAGAGACAGTGAGTGAGAGAGAGTGAGTGAGAGAGAGACAGTGAGAGAGAGACAGTGAGTGAGAGAGACAGTGAGAGAGAGAGAGAGAGACAGAGAGCGAGTGAGAGAGACAGTGAGAGAAAGACAGTGAGTGAGAGAGAGACAGTGAGTGAGAGAGAGACAGTGAGAGAGAGACAGTGAGTGAGAGAGAGTGAGTGAGAGAGAGACAGTGAGAGAGAGACAGTGAGTGAGAGAGACAGTGAGAGAGAGACAGTGAGTGAGAGAGAGACAGTGAGAGAGAGACAGTAAGTGAGAAAGAGACAGTGAGAGAGAGAGAGACAGTGAGTGAGAGAGAGACAGTGAGTGAGAAAGAGACAGTGAGTGAGAGAGAGACAGTGAGTGAGAGAGAGACAGTGAGTGAGAAAGAGACAGTGAGAGAGAGAGACAGTGAGTGAGAGAGAGACAGTGAGTGAGAGAGAGAGACAGTGAGTGAGAGAGAGACAGTGAGTGAGAGAGAGAGACAGTGAGTGAGAGAGAGAGACAGTGAGTGAGAGAGAGAGACGGTGAGTGAGAGAGAGAGACAGTGAGTGAGAAAGAGACAGTGAGTGAGAAAGAGACAGTGAGTGAGAAAGAGACAGTGAGTGAGAAAGAGACAGTGAGTGAGAGAGAGAGAGACAGTGAGTGAGAGAGAGAGACAGTGAGTGAGAAAGAGACAGTGAGAGAGAGAGACAGTGAGTGAGAGAGAGAGAGACAGTGAGTGAGAGAGAGACAGTGAGTGAGAGAGAGACAGTGAGTGAGAGAGAGACAGTGAGTGAGAGAGAGACAGTGAGTGAGAGAGAGACAGTGAGTGAGAGAGAGACAGTGAGTGAGAGAGAGACAGTGAGTGAGAGAGAGAGACAGTGAGTGAGAGAGAGAGACAGTGAGTGAGAAAGAGACAGTGAGTGAGAAAGAGACAGTGAGTGAGAAAGAGACAGTGAGTGAGAAAGAGACAGTGAGTGAGAGAGAGACAGTGAGTGAGAGAGAGACAGTGAGTGAGAGAGAGACAATGAGTGAGAGAGAGACAGTGAGTGAGAGAGAGACAGTGAGTGAGAGAGAGACAGTGAGTGAGAGAGAGACAGTGAGTGAGACTGACAGCGAGTGAGACAGCTAGAGAGTGACTGAGACAGCTAGAGAGTCAGTAAATGAGACAGCGAGAAAGAGAGCGAAAGAGACAGTGTGTGAGGGAGAGACTGTGAGTGGAAGAGAGACAGTGAGTGAGAGAGACATCGAGTGAGAGAGACATCGAGTGAATAAGCGAATGAGACAGCGAGGGAGACAGCGATAGAGAAAGAGAGTGAGACAGTGAGACAGCGAGTGAGCGAGAGACAGTGATTGAGACAGCGAGTGAGACATAGAGAGAGAGAGAGAGAGAGAGAGAGAGAGAGAGAGAGAGAGAGAGAGAGAGAGAGGGAGAGAGAAATGCAAAGAATATCATAGATGGACAAAACTGAACGAGGCAGTCCTAGAAGTAACAGATTAGATCCTGTAAACGGGATAGAAACAGACAATCGAGTTTTTTTTAAAGCACGTTATAAGAAAGGACACCAACTTTGAAAATTAACGATAACTTCGAAACCGCATGGGACATAGAGATAGATAACAGGATGATTAGTCACACAGTATACTCGGCACAAGAACACAGATCTGATCCAATACTGTGTTTATCGAACCATGATCGCCCATTAACAGTTTAACCCATGAGGACAAGGATAACTGTGATAAACTTCCTAGTTACATATTAACTCACCGCTCTAAAAATAACTTCACAACCTCACGCAAAAGAATATCAAATTAAACACATTTTACAGTATTTACATCGATGTAAAAACCTTTACTAATTACCCAACCGCAAATAAACGAAAAAAAAAAAAAAAAATCACATAATAAAGAATACTAACGTAATTCTAACACAGGAAACGCAACAAAGAATACTAAGGTAATTCTAACACACGAAACGCAACATGATAAACCTCTAGGAAGAAATTACGATACACTGTCCCGCCAAGTGAATTAAAGAAACCATCGCTTTGTGGAGGGAATTATCAGGTTTGTGATACCACTTAGGATGTGATAGTCTGGTATCGTGCCGGAGATTATGTCCTTTCTGTTCGCATTGGACGGGAACAGTATGGTAAGCTTCGTAAACAGGGACACGCGAAACAAAACTGTCTCGTGTGATACAAGTGACCTCTGTGATATCGGGTTCCCCCTTCCCTTCAAGAGCTGACACAATTACCGTACACTTCCCAAAAAACTTACTTACGATGAAGAGGAGGGGGAAATATGGTGTGTGTTGTTAGAGCCGGGGTTTACGTGTAATAAATAATGTATGTGGTTTGAAGAATATGGTGGATTGGGGAGGAAAAGAGAGAGCGAGCGAGAGAGAGAGAAAGTTAAAGAAGTAGGAGAGAGAGAGAAAGAGAGAGAGAGAGAGAGGCAACGAGGGAGGGGGAGAGATAGAAAGAGTGAATGAAGGAGGGGAAGAGATAGAAAAAAAGGGAGAGAGAAAAAGGCAATGAGGGAGGGGAGAGAGATAGAAACAGGGAGAGAGAAAAAAAGAAAGAGAGAGATGGACAGGGGTACAAAGAAAACAGACAGACCAAAAGACAGAGAAAGCGAGTTAGAATGGCAAGCGAACAGAGTGAGAGACAGGAAGACAGCTAGGCAAAGAAAAATAGAGAGAAAGGAAAACAGAACCCTATGGGTACAACTCCATCAGCAAAACACCCTGAGTACAAACTACACTACAAAATCCCTGGTGAGTGAGTACAAACTACACTACCAAATCCCTGGTGACAACAAACAACACTAACAGATCCCTGGTGAGTGAGTACAAACTACACTACCAGATCCCCGGTGAGTACAAACTACACTACCAGATCCCCGGTGAGTACAAACTACACTACCAGATCCCTCTACACTACCAGATCCCAATGAGTACAAACTACACTACCAGATCCCCGGTGAGTACAAACTACACTACCAGATCCCCGGTAAGTACAAACGGCACTACCAGATCCCCGGTGATTACAAACTACACTACCAGATCCCCGGTGAGTACAAACTACACTACCAGATCCCCGGTGAGTAGAAACTGAACTACCAGATCCCAATGAGTAGAAACTGAACTACCAGATCCCCATGAGTAGAAACTGAACTACTAGATCCCCATGAGTAGAAACTGAACTACCAGATCCCCATGAGTAGAAACTACACTACCAGATCCCCATGAGTAGAAACTGAACTACCAGATCCCCATGAGTAGAAACTGAACTACCAGATCCCCATGAGTAGAAACTACACTACCAGATCCCCATGAGTAGAAACTGAACTACCAGATCCCCATGAGTAGAAACTGAACTACCAGATCCCCATGAGTAGAAACTGAACTACTAGATCCCCATGAGTAGAAACTGAACTACCAGATCCCCATGAGTAGAAACTACACTACCAGATCCCCATGAGTAGAAAGTGAACTACCAGATCCCCATGAGTAGAAACTGAACTACCAGATCCCCATGAGTAGAAACTACACTACCAGATCCCCATGAGTAGAAACTGAACTACCAGATCCCCATGAGTAGAAACTGAACTACCAGATCCCCATGAGTAGAAACTGAACTACCAGATCCCCATGAGTAGAAACTGAACTACCAGATCCCCATGAGTAGAAACTGAACTACTAGATCTACAGATAAATACAAAGTGCTGTCACAATGCTTTTACTCACAGACCTGTAGATCTGGCCATCATAAATTGTATTTTACCAGCTTAGTGGAAAGGAAGGGGGAAGAGAACACGAAAACATGTGTGGTTGTAATGGGGAAAGTGAATTGTGGGGTGGTGGGGGAGTGGTGCGGACCTGAAGAATATTTAAATCGGATATTGGAGGGGGAACACACCGTTTGGTAAAGAACCAAGAAAAAAACTATTGTATTGGTACTATTCACGTTTCCCGGCCTATATACACACTTTCTCAGTCTGATCTAGGTCAAAGGGGTGTCACGTTGTACTGTTTTCTTCGAGACGAATCTCTCGTGGGACCTAGGCTCAGGCTGTGGGTAAAGGGGTTTGGTTTAGGGCCCGTTCTAGATGTTCTGGGGCCGCTAAAAGGTGTGTCGTCGTGTAGTAAAGAAACACACGCGACATCGGCACTGATGTAACTGGAGGCAGGACAACGTGACACCCCTCTGAGGTAGAACAGTCTAAAAAAGTATGAATGAAAGGTCGGCCTGTGTGTAGATGGGACAGGAAACGTGAAAAAGACGATTTTATTGTATTCCATCGATTATCACAAACTTTCTTCTGAAAGTGTCGCCTCTTTAAAATAACAATTATCTTTACATTGACAATTAAAAAAAAATTTTTGTTTTGTTTTTGTTTCTTCTTCTTCTTCACTTCCTCTTTTACCGCTGTGGGTGTCGAGGGAGATATAAGGTTCTGTTTCTAGCTCTTCTGGCTGCCTCGACCATAGGCACATCGTGCTGTTGTAGAGTTTCTCTGATGTTAACCTTCCATCTTGTTCTTGGTCTACCCCGTGCTCTACGTCCTTCTTCTCTTTCCATGTATGCTTTGTATGGTATGGTGTCACAAGGCATTCTCTCTAAGTAGGCAAACCATTTCACTTGCTGTCTTTGTATGTAATCCAGAATTGGTTCTGTGCCGACTTGTTCTCTTATGATCTCATTCCTGATCTCATCTCTTATGGTCACTCCTACAGCCCTTCTCAGACATCTCATTTCCGTGGTTACTAATTTTACATGAGAGAGTGCAGCCTAGGTCTCACGACTGCACGCATCCTATGAACCACTACCTGAAACATTACTGCACCGTAGCCTGTGGATTTACCCTGTTTGGGGCAGGATAATATTAAATCACCCACAACTTATATTTAAAAGCTTGCCATGCGATATAACAGGTTGGCGTGATTTCGATTAAGGTCTTCTCTTCAATGGTGGATAAATAACACATCAATAATATCAGTAAATATTCTATCTTTTTCTTCTCTTACACCATTTACCTCAGCGTGGAGGCGGGGGGGGGGGGGGGCCGGGGGTGGGGGGGGGGGGGTAAGGATCGTTTGTGCGCTTTTTGCAATGTATTGTAAAATTTAGTGATCATTTCTATTCTTGCGTGGTCTTCCCCTTGCTTCGTATTTATTGTATTTCTTCAGCGTGGCTTTCGTGTGGCAGTTGGTGCCAGGGAATTCTCGCTAGGTGGCCAAACCATCTCATTGTTCTTTAATGAATTGTATGACTAGTTTCAGTCCTAGTCTTCTAATTTCTTCAATCTTGATTTATCTCTTCTTATCACACCACCAGTTCTGCTAAGACATCTCGTTTCTGTGGTTAAGATCTCCCGCTCGTTAGTTGTAAGGGTCCACGTTTGGCACTCGTAGTACAATTTCGGCCAAAAAACCAGGTCCCTAGTGTATACGTTCTAAATCTTTAAGAATTTAAAAACAACAACTTATTCGGTAGATTTTTTGCAAAATCGGTTCTCAATGTAGTTAGAAGTAAGTTGCTTATCCTTTACAAGACGTTGCGGTTTTGTTGTGGTTTTTCTTGGCAAATTTACGTTTAGTAGTTTGTCATTGCTTACTGAAAGGTCAGCTCTCGGAACCACCGTCGAAACCAATACAAGACAAATCGTCCGCAGCTGGGATCGAACCCAGCACCTCTGCATTACGAAGCGCGTTCGCAACGCCTACGCCACAGACATCGACTGTACCATGCAGAGATAAGGAGAACCCAACGGGGACCCACGAAACGGTTCTTCTTATCATAAATTTCTCTATCAAGATAAGAGTTCGAGCAAGAATAATTGCCGGGGATAAACAAATTGTTCTTCACAACAGAAATTCGCCACATCAGAGTTCGCCGTAAGTGATCTGCACTGTAGGCAGTGGAGTCGCCGTGGTATAGCGGCTAGAAGCTCTCCTGCTGATCTGAAAGTCCAGGGTTCGAGTCCTGACAGAGCCGGACATTTTTTTCTTTCAAAAATGACCTTGGCTCCCAAGGTCGATCCAGCCTTAAATGAGTACAGTCCAAGAAAGTAAAGGCGGTCGGCGTTTTGTTAACCAAATCATCCACCAAGTGCTTATTGGTCTATGAAATATAGGTCTTGCCCAGTGACTCTCAGTCTTCCTAATGCAGCGACACTTTAATACAGTTCCCTCATGTTGTGGCGACCCACAAAGTTATTTTCCTTCATAACTTCAATGAATATATGTTGTCTGATGGTATTAGGCGACCCTTGTAAAAGGGTCATTCGACCTAAAAAAAAAAAAAAAAAGGGGGGGGGGGGGGGGTTTCGACCCAAAAAAAAAAGGGCGCGACCAGCAGGTTTAGAACCACTCAGAGCCATACCTGGCCAAAAAACAAGCAGGCGTGGGAAAAGGGTCCTGGTATGCAGAGTGGGAACCTCTGTTTTCATGGAGAATACTCTGGCGGGAGCCAAGGAAACTAACAACAAAAGGCGCTGGGCCGGGTGGGAGTATCACGGATGGGAGTATCACGGGTGGGAGTGTGCCAGACGTATCACGGGGCTAGATTGGTGTCTGTGGGAATAGATCATGTGGGTAGGTGAACACCGGGTAATAGATGTGTTTTGAGATTAATATTTTTTTAATTCTTAGAGACAGGTGGGAGAAAGACAGACATACAGAGATCGGGGGAGGGAAAAGGGAAAGAGAGAGAAAGAGAGAGAGAGATAGAGAGAGGGGAGGGAAAGAGAGGGCCGGGACGGAGACAGAAAGAGTGATAGAGTCAGAGAGGTTGGACTGAGACTATGTATGTGTATGAAAAAGGGGCAGGGGAGGGCGAGGCTGAAGTGAGAATGCGCGCATGAGAGAGAGAGAGAAAGAGAGAGAGAGAGAGAGAGAGAGAGAGAGAGAGAGAGAGAGAGAGAGAGAAAGAGAGAGAGAGAAAGAGAGAGAAGAAGAGAAGAAGAAGAAGAAGAAGAAGAAGAAGAAGAAGAAGAAGAAGAAGAAGAAGAAGAAGAAGAAGAAGACGAAGAAAAAGAAGAAGAAGAAGAAGAGGTTCCGGTGGCTCTCTGTGAGGACCACAAGAATAGAAAAAAAATTACCTTGGTTCACAGGTCGACCCAGCCTTCAGTGGGTACTAGGTACAGTCCTGGGAAGTAAAGGCGGCCGGCGTGATGCTGACCACATCACCCACTAAGTGCCGTTTGGTCTTCAAAATATAGGTCTAACCCTATATACCCATTACGCCTGAGAGGCATGGAAAAGGATCCTGTACTTTAATTACGTTACACACAAGGCCAATCTGGCCCTCCTTGCCACCACATTCTGGACTCCTAGCTATGTTGGTCCAGTTATTCTCCCTCCCCCATCACATGTTGGACTCCTAGCTATGTTGGTCCAGTTATTCTCCCTCCCCCATCACATGTTGGACTCCTAGCTATGTTGGTCCAGTTACTCTCCCTTCCCCATCACATGTTGAACTCCTAGCTATGTTGGTCCAGTTATTCTCCCTCCCCCATCACATGTTGGACTCCTAGCTATGCTGGTCCAGTTATTCTCCCTCCCCCATCACATGTTGGACTCCTAGCTATGTTGGTCCAGTTATTCTCCCTCCCCCATCACATGTTGGACTCCTAGCTATGTTGGTCCAGTTATTCTCCCTCCCCCATCACATGTTGGACTCCTAGCTACGTTGGTCCAGTAATTCTCCCTCCCCCACATTTTCCGCTAATATCAATCACCCTCTTTACCCCTGTACTTCAATCCACAAGAGGAATACCAATACAAGGTTTCTTAACCCCCCCCTCCCCCCCCCCCCCTTAATCATCTCCCACTACCCGCCTTGGGTTCAAACTTTGAAATCTGGTGATATATATATATATATATATATATATATATATATATATATATATATATATATATATATATATATATATATATATATATATATATATATATATACATAAAAAATGGTTAAATGTTTCGTTTCGTAACTTAAATTTTTTTTTT
The DNA here is from genome assembly GCA_905116865.2 of Candidula unifasciata. Taxonomy (NCBI): domain Eukaryota; kingdom Metazoa; phylum Mollusca; class Gastropoda; order Stylommatophora; family Geomitridae; genus Candidula; species Candidula unifasciata. Next base: position 737,391 of record CAJHNH020008465.1, read on the forward strand.
TTAAATAATCTGGGGTTTTTTTTTTTTTAATGCTTTACTTATGTATTGCTTGGGTTTTTCTCTTAAGCTGCGTTTTTCAGGGTAACAAATCTCATTGGCAGCCCTGATCCACAAACGACGTACACGATGTCAGACAAGAGTATATAACACATTTTTGGATGACGGGGCAGGAGGAGGAGGGGGGGGGGGGGGGGCTAAACAGCGGACACGGTAATAACAAACAAAACGCCGTTACAAATGGGGGTCTGTGCAAAAGGGCTACAATGACACAAAGTAAAGTGATGCAGGAGGTAAAGAGCGGTGGGTGGGACGGTAGCAAAGTAACTGCAGTCTGATAGAAGATACTGGTAGACATTTCAGTCACATTCTCTACACTATTTCTAAACGCAGCAACTTGGACAGTTAGATTTTTACATTAGGTATATGCAAATCGTCGGCTCTGTGGCTATGCAAATCGTCGGCTCTGTGGCTATGCAAATCGTCGGCTCTGTGGCTAAGTCGATGCGAACACTTCGTAATGCCGGGATGCCGGGTTCGATCCCAGCTGCAGGCCATGCGCCTTGCGTTGGTTTCTACAGTGGTATCAAGAAAGCCAACCGTCCAGGGAGCAATGGCAAACTACTGGACGTAAATTTGCTTTGAAAAACCACACAACAGCCAGGGGCTGTTGGGAGTTGGTTCTGCAACGTCCTGTAAAGGATACGCAACTAACCTTATGCAAATCATGGTAAACCCAGGAGACACTTTTCAGTTATTCGCTGTGACGTCATGATACTTCCGGAACGTTTATTTACATTGGAGACCAATATGACTAATACTGTGCTTGTTCCGGGGGGCAAGGCAATGGCGACCAGGTCGCCCACTGGCTCGCCGGTAGACAACTTCGTCGCTGTTTGGGACAGTATTGTGGTCTGTCTGTCTCTAATCACAGCAACAATGCAGGGGTACTTTTCAAAGCTATTTGGTGGAGTGCAATGATAAGTCATTTTGTATATACAAATACTGCGTAATAAATACAATAGTATATTAAGAATAGTACGAACTGCATAAAGAAATACTTTCCAAGAGCGTGGAAAAATACAGGATTCTTACAAGTGCAGCGGATAAAGAATGGTTTTTAAAAAAACTAGACGGGTTAAGGCAAAGTGGGACGAATGGCGTCTTGTAAATAGGGCTAAAACACTTGAACACGTGGGTAACAAATGTCAGGCATGGACGGGACATGAAGACGAAGGGTAGACGGTTAGAACAAACGAAACATTGACGAACTAGACAGGGGAATAAATAGAACATACAGAGATGAAGATGAAAGAGACACAGTGTGTGTGTGTGTGTGTGTGTGTGTGTGTGTGAGAGAGAGAGAGAGAGAGAGAGAGAGAGAGAGAGAGAGAGAGAGAGAGAGAGAGAGATTGCTAGACAAAGGTATATAAACAGGCTGGTCAAAGACAGATGACTGCAGGATGAAATGCAGTAACAGCAGTGTTGCCACTTTGGATGTTTTACGTCCAAATTTAAATGTTTTTGACGTTTAGATGGGAGATGTTTTTCTAGATGTTTTTTATTTGGAGTGAATTTATCAAATCTAACCTAAGAAACAAGATGAAATTTGGCCTCTTAAATGCTATCTTGACAATAAAATTCGGCCTGATAGGAGTAGGAAAAGGCTGTTCCATTTATCATCTCTCTGATTGGGTATTAAAAGAAATTGGAACAGCTAAAGCATACCAGGGTCACTTTGGATCTGAAGCTTCAACTTCATCATCTTAGCTAAGCTTATCCTGTGGATCTTGTAAGGCAGCCGTTAGTAAAGATAAGGGCATGATTCTATTGGGTAAGTCATATCAATTGCTATGTAATTTGTGACTTTTTCTGTTTGGATGTTTTTACTAGATTTTCCCACGCAAATTTAGATGTTTTTAGATATTTTTGACTCCGTTTTGGATGTTTTTTTTCAAAGAAAAGTGGCAACACTGAGAGTCCTGATGGAGTAAGCATCCAGAGAGAGAGAGAGAGAGAGAGAGAGAGAGAGAGAGAGAGAGAGAGAGAGAGAGAGAGAGAGAGAGAGAGGCAGGACAGGCATCGAGACAAGGAGAAAGAATGAGACCTAAACAAAAAGGCAGGAACGACAGAGAGGCAGACAGAAAATGAAACACTAAGTTAGGATGTAAACATACATATGTACAGACAAACCAGCAAGCAAAGAAGTAGAATAAACAAAAGACAGGCACAGAGAAGGTATACAAACATCCGGCAAGGCGAACGCACAGGTCACGTGGCATAAGAAGGGATGAACACGAAACAGAATCCAGACGACCGTGTCAAGGCCAGCCTAGCGGCGTACCACCCTATCAAAGACTATATCACCCGCTATTCTGACTTACGTTTTTTGCCCTCACGCTTTTCCCTCTAACACTTCTTTCAGCGTTTCTCGAAATATTAACAAAGAAGACACAAACAATAGATAGCACAATTTTTTGCTTGGCATATTTCCTTCTATCTCGTCAGGTGCATACTACAGTAACAATTAACACCGCGATTCGTCACCCGCGCCCGGGACTGTGTATACAGAAAGAGATGGTTCTGTCTTTACGGCTGCCCTGGTAAAAACAGGCAGTTATGATTGAATGTTGTTGAAATTTTACTTCAGTTATAAAGGATTCACTTAGTTGCTTCATTTATGTAATTGTTACTGTAGTATGCACCTGATGAGATACAGCGAAATATGCCAGGCAATAAATTGTGCAGTCTATTGTACTTGTTTCTTCAAATGTCACGCACTACACTAACTTGCAGGGTTGCCAAATGGAAAACATTTTAAGCCAAATGAATTCAACAAACAAAAAAAAAGCCAGAACCCCCCCCCCCCCCAAATATTGCAACCCTGCTTACTTGTGTCAGTGTATTTATTCAATTTATTTTGGGGGTGGGGGGGGGGGTGGGGCGCCGTGGTATAGTGGCCAGAGCCTCGCCTGCAAATAAGAAGGTCAGGGTTCAGTTCTGAAGGAGTCGGATTCTCCCCCCCCCCCCCCAAGACCTTGGTTTCCAGGTCGACCTAGCATTGAATGGGTATCAGGTACAAGTACTAGGAAGTAAAGGCGGCCGACGTGAGGCTGACATCACCCACCGTCTGAGGAATACAATTTAGGCCTACCCCTATACTTCCAGTACGCATGAGGGCGTGAAAAGGGTCCTTTTATTTTTTACATGTTCCCCTCTCCAGGACTGGGTACTTTTCTTTTTGTTCACCCTATCAAGTGCATCTATGAGACTAGCCAGGCTATGGGATCTTGCTCTACTCAGCGTAAAAACTGAGAAATCTAACTTGAAGCACATAAACCGTTTTTGTGTTGTACTGGATTCAGAAACTGATGTGTGTGCTTAAGATCTACATTGCTTGACCATTATAAACACGTCTAGAATCTGCACGAAGGATTTACTAAGATAATTTTTATTTCAACAGCTTTTCACAACACTCTTGCATTTATACTAAGCAAATTACACAATGTGACAGAATACATTTTAAAATCTTTTTCTTTTTTAATTACTGTCAAAGGAATTAAATAGGTTTCCTAATTATGCATTACAATGGCTCTATAAGTTTCAGGTTCTACCAATGGATAAACGTCATAACACAAGGGTAGTAACACATAAGAGTGCCGTTCTACTTCTAGCTCAAGCCTGATTTCGATCAGCGCAGTGAACGAACTCCGCAGCACCGGCAAAATTATCCCCAACAGTAAGCAATGGCTAATGCAAATAAAAATTTAAAATTCTGACACTCATCTCCCGCCCCACCGCCAAAGCGCTTGATACCCCAGCTACGCTCCTTGCCCCCCCCCCCCCCGCCAAAAGTGCTTGATACCCCAGCTATGCTCCTTCGCCCCCCCCCCCTTTTCCCCCCAGAATGAATATCAAGTAACTCATAAAGCCACTATCTGGAACGACACAACATAGATTGTGGGCGGCGCCTGCGAATCTGGAACATCCCCGAGCGTGAGGGTGCATTAGAAACAATCTGAGAACCACTGGTTGACATCATTCTGCCACCTCTGACTGCCTCCCAGCGGCGTTTTGTGTTGATAACAGATGGGAGCTGTATGCCTGGGAGGATGGGGTTGTGAAACATTCGGTGGCAGATTTACGAAAAGGGGGGGGGAGAGGAAGAGGTAGAGAAAGAGAGAGAGAGAGAGTAAGTGAGAGAGAGAGAGTAAGTGAGAGAGAGAGAGTGAGAGAGTAAGTGAGAGAGAGAGAGAGAGAGTAAGAGAGAGAGAGAGTGAGAAAAAATAACAGAGAAGGTCAGTCAGAAAGGGATACCCCCGTGTGGGTTCCGGGGCCCTACTATGGGAAAATCAAGAACAGACCCACTGCCTACCCAAGAGCATGTCGTAAGAGTCGACTAATTGGGAGCTTTCTTCGAAGTCGGAGTGTTTCTGCCTGAGAGGCAAGGCACTAACAGTCTGTATATAGATCTGTCAAACGGATGCACGCGAAATACTCAGGTTCTGGAACAGGGCTGCAGTCCAGAAGTGGATGAACAACCAGAACTTTTCGACGGAGTTCACAGCCGGTGAACGTGAAGAAGAAGAAAGGTATAAGGGAAAAAATTCATATGCATTTTTAAAAAAATACAGTAAAAAGAGCACTCAATTGGGAGTAACATAATTATCGTCCCAGCACAGTTGTTTTACTATTATCAGTCTTCGATTAGCATGGACATTTTTTTTTTAACAAAATGTTTCGATTTTCGGTCCCTTTATCAAAATACGCTTGCCCGGGCAAAATTTGGAGTTAAAAATATACCAAAAGTATTTCCAGATCCTCGACGGTGCTACGGAGCTCGTGCACTGCGCTGAGATTCTTCCAACTCAGACTTGAGTTAGAAGAATAACGGAGCACTTATGGATTTACTTACTACCCGTGTGCCATGATGCTGATCCGTTGTTCAAACTTCAAACCTGACGGTCACTTCACTGCAAATAAACCTTGGAAGCACCAGATACCCGCATCCACTGCTGATCTTGAGGAAAATTTGTTGGTAGGGCCCTAAATGTCAATAAATTCAAATATCTTGGAGCAATCACACTTAGGTTAGTTGTGTATCCTTTACAGGACGTTGCAGGGCCAACCTCAACAACCCCTGGCTATAATAATAATAATAAATGTTATCATTTAATGTCAGAAAGAGGGTGCTAAAATGTTGCATAGAACCTGTTCTGCTGTATGGCAGCCAATCTTGGAATGTCAGTCAACAAATTAAGAAGAATTTGGAAGCAGTATGATAAAAGGGTAGAGGCAGACGAAGAGAGATGATGCTGGATGGGCTGAAACTAAGTCATCTAAGGAAATCATTAAGAGAGCTGTTTTAGGCAACCAGGGATCGTGATCTGTGGAGATGCATGAGCGCCTACGCCAGTTGGCAGGGCAAATGATAATGAAGTCCCCTATCTCTTCTACAGTACTACTATCAACTACTAACATAGCCACAAGGACGGTGACTGACTGACTGACTTTCTACCCCACTGGGACATCACACAAGCGATAAACACCCGATGACACAAAGTGCCACCATGCGGGTAAGGATCACCGTGGAGAGGTCCCAGAAACCGCGTTCAGACAATTGGCCATATTTATGGCCTGCCTATATTGCGGCCCCTGGCAAAAGCCAGGGTGGGGCTTCAAATAAAAAAAAATTACGTTCTGAAAAGGACGTAATGTTATCATTTTTACAAGGACGGTCTGTTTGTTTTTTTACACATAAACATAGCTGGCTACTTTATTAGAATAAGTACGGTAGCCCGTTGCGATTTCCTGTGTGACCGTTTCCTCGGCCTGGCCAGGTCCACGGTCCCTGAAGAGCCAAATAAGCCAATTTGCACAACCTCGCGCTCTGACGATGACAGTATAAATTGGTCACGTGAAGGTCAACCGTAGGGGAAAGGTTAGCCAGATATAAGGACTAGAACTACTTGTGTAAGAACATTAGACATCCATTCTAGGGGAATGATTGGCAATTACAGAAGTAGACAGCTCCCAGTGTGGGTTCTGGGGCCCGGCTGGAGGGGTGTGACAAGACCCGTTGCTCGTAACAAGTAAGCCGTGATTTACGACTAATCAAGGGTTGAGAGAGAGAGAGAGAGAGAGAGAGAGAGAGAGAGAGAGAGAGAGAGAGAGAGAGAGAGCACCCTAGATGTAGTAGAAGAAGAATAAGAGAAAGGAGAAGAAGAAAATGAAGACGGAAAAGAAGATCAAGTGGCAGTAGTATTAGGAGGTGGTGGTCGTAGTGGCAGTAGTAGTGGTGGTATTGGTGGTAGTGGTAGAAGTGGTGGTAGTGGTAGAAGTGGTGGTAGTGGTAGAAGTGGTGGTAATGGTGGTAACAGATATTTGGGTAAGTAAACCCACTTAACATTCTACCAGTTATATCTCGCTTCTTTTATATTTAACATCATCTAGGCATTTTTGAATCGATTCATCTGAATATTACTGAAAACCATTATGAAAAATCAATTGGCTTTTTTAGAGGCAGAGACAAGAGGAGACAGAGATATCTTTTTATTTTTATTTTTTATAAAGGACTAGTCTGGCTCGCTAGCTCAGTTGGCTAAACCTGACTGCGCGGTGAATGGGGGACGAACTCCACGTGGTCCGGGTTTACGCTCGGGGGTAAGCAACAAAAAAAAACACACAAAAAAAAACACCATATTTGTCCCAGATTTACGCTATCTATCATGGGATAAAGGCCGAAGGATTGCGATATTCATAGTAAGCGTTAACAAATGATGGGTTGCTGAATCAAGGAGTGGACTGGCCGACCGTTTAAGAACTCTCCTAATGCTAAACCCACAGAGCCATGCTAAACCTACAGAGACCTAAAAAGTGGGGGAAAAGATGCATTCGGGCAGACTAGATCAGTACATAGGTAACAATCTAAATGAGAAGCCATCGGACTTCAACAAACGAAGGGAGATCACTTAGTGGCAAGGGAGATCACTCAGTAAATCTCGGGGCCAACACTCACACACATAAAGTCTCTATCTCTAGCCAAATCTGCTGGCTGTTCGAGTTTAACCCTCGCGGCCAAAGGGGGCTTTAATGAGAGCACCCCGTATGCTCTATAATTCCAGCAGAGGACGTTGATAATGATGTCTACATACCAAAGATTGGAGATTCAACGCGAAAGGGCCAGTCAATGTCACACTATGTAACATTTATTCTACCGAGAAGTTCCCGCAACATGCTGACACTTTTAGCTGCGCTCCAACGTAGGATGCAATTTGTTGTTGTTGTTTTTAAGCTTGTTTGTTTACGAGAATGGTCTTCCCCGTTGCAATCAATGTAACGATGGGTACTGTTTCAGAGTCGGCTCTGTGGCTAAGTCGAAGCGAACGCTTCGTAATGCCAGGATGCCGGGTTCGATCCCAGCTGCGGGCCTTGCGTCATGCGTTGGTTTCGACAGTGGTGTGAGGGGGCCGACCATCCAGAAGCAATGGCAAACTACTGGGAGTAAATGTGCCTAGAGAAATCATACAACAGCCAGGGGCTACTAGGGTTGGTTCTGCAACGTCCTGTAAAGGATACGCAACTAACCATTATTCTAAAAGTTTAACATACAGTCTCTTCATTTCTCACCCGATCTCAACTGGTTTTATTCGTAACCGGTCTGATACATCTCATTTTCACCGGTGACTGGTTAGTCTTCTTTCGTGGTATTTAGGTCCTCCCAGATATACACCACCTGAGACACTGCTTCATACTAGCCGAAACCTACCCCTCAGATCCAACTCCTTAGAAAGCAGTAGCGTCAGACACAAAAGCAAAACATAAGCCATGCCAGACCCGCAGACAGACAGATGTAAAACACAACAAATGAGCTTGGGCAAAGCCCGGCCGTGGATAACGGTCTCGACAGGGGTCACATCTACAAACAACAGTGGAATGCAGTGTTGTCACTTTGGATGTTTTACATCCAGATTTAGATGTTTTCCCTGGCATTTAGATGGCGTTTTTGATGTTTAGATGGTAGATGTTTTTCTGGATGTTTTCATTTAGAGTGAATTTATCAAATCTAACCTAAGAAACAGTATGAAATTTGACCTCTTAAATGCTGTCTTGACAATAACATTCGGCCTGATAAGAGTAAAAAAAGGTTGTTCCACTTATCAGCTCCCTGATTATGTATTAAAAGAAATTGGAACAGCTAAAGCATACCAGAGTCATTTTCGATCTGAAGCTTCAACTTTATCATCCAAGCTAAGTTTATCCTGTGGATCTTGAAAAGCAGACTTCAGTAAACATGAGGACATGATTCTATAGGGTAAGTCGTATCAATTGCTATGTAATTTGTGACTCTTTCCATTTAAATGTTTTTTCTGGATGTTTTCCACGCAAACTTAGATGTTTGTAGATATTTTTTGACTCCGTGTTGGATGTTTTTTTGTCTAAGAAAAGTGGCAACACTGGTTGAATGTCGCGGCCACATGTGCAGTCTACAGTTCCTGCACTGGCTGCTGTTCCTATAATAGTTTTCACATCTCTAGTCCATTCCAAAAGTCGTGCACATTTTTAAAAATCTGTAACCCAGTAAACCGTTGGGTATAAATTGTTGACCTCTGGTAGGCAGCCTGTTAATAATCATGTCCGTATAGAAAAATAATCATAATCTAAACAAACATCTAGTTTTTCCCCCCTATTTGTGGTATATGCAGGAGCGGCTGGCAGAAAGGTTGGAAAAAATTAGGCTCTCAGGCAGAAGACCCGGGTTCGAATCCTCGGTAAGGCTGAGAATTTTTTTTTTATGTCAGGGCGAAAAAAAAAAAAAAAAAACTCACCTGCACAGTCGTGGCGACAGCACTAGCGATACGGCCGTAAATCTTCAGTCTCAAAGTTACCCCTACACCCCCTTGCCTAGACCGCTAAAAAATTAATAACAAAAGAACTTATTGACAGTGTTTTGTGGTATGTGAAAAACAGATACCAAGTGAAAGTACACAATTAGCATGTTTACAGTGAATGCAGTGACGGGCGCTTTTAAAAAATATCTTACCAGGCTCTATAGCAATTCCGTGCGAAAAAGCCCGCGCAGTCGATAGGAGAATCGCTTTCAAATCCAACTGCGACTCACTGCAGCCCACGGCCAGTGTTCGAAACCGAATGGCTGCCGGGGTTCACCCAGCTTCTAGGAAATGGGTACCGAAGTTAACACTGCGGTAAATTGAGGAACGTCTCTGTAGCTGCGGAGTTGCGTGGCGTGCGGACATTTTCTTATCAGCTTTCCGTATTGGTGACAGATAACATGACATCTCCCAACGTTACCTTTATTACCTCTGATTTTATGTACTTAATAAATTATAACTAAATTCACAGGCGTTTCACACGCATGTGGTTGTCTCCTGAATTAGCCGTCAGTGATTTACAAGAACATAATATTTCTTTGTATGCGGGATGGGCTATCAAAATAATCAATACGCATGTCAAATGATTTCGAAAACAATCTCCACAGTTTGGGGGCTGCGTGGTCTCGAGGCATGGTGTCTGTCTCGAGTGCTAGAGGTTCTGGGTTCAATCCCCGCTAAGGACTGGGATTTTTTCACGTAGACTTGGGACTTTTAGTAATTCCCCTCTGGTCTCTTGGTAGTGAGATCGGACGCCCGTGTGCATTGTTGCGCACGTAAAAGATCCCTTGGCAGTAGGAAATAGAAAACAAGCAGCCTAACGGCGCTGCCCGGGCAAAATTTGGAGTTAAAAAATCTACTCAAGGTATTTCAGGATCCTCGCTTGTGCTACAGAGCCTGTGGGCTGTGCTGAGCTTCTTCGGACTCAAACAGGAGTTAGAAGAAGAACGGAGTACTGATGGGTTACTACCAGTGTGTCATGATGTTGATCCGTTATTCAAACGTCTCCACACTTGCTGTTTAACTATTTGTGTCAATTATCGTATACGGTATTCTATTTTTAAGGGGTACACAAAATATTTGTTCGACAGAGAATAAAGTCATTCGCCACATTAAGAAAACAGCAGCGCCTGTAAAATTCTTAACTAAAAAGACATTAGGACAACCAAGTTTCCGAGATATTTGTTAAAATCTGAGTGATTTTACTGGACTTTTGAAACGGATTATAGCTTACACATAAATACGTTAGCCAACACTAATCTACATAAACATATTGCTAGTCCCACACTGTCAAACTGGAGGATAGCAGGGAAAAAGGGGTGTTACTTGAAGTTAGTTTATGCCACGAAAGAGTTAACCTTTGTCTAGGCTACTTAGGGGTAGAACCGGTTGAGGGAAGAGGGTATGGGTGGTGGAGGTTTGAGAAGGCACCGGGCGCCAGGATGTAGGGCAAACGTACTCCAGTTGATGTAAAAGGTCATGGGTGCTGACGTGAATGTTCGACACAAATAAGTGCACACACACAAACATTTAAAAAAAGGGGGCGGGGTGTAGGAGAGGGAGGGAGGAGGGGGTGGCGGCAGAGATAAAAAAAAAGGGGAAAAACAGAGACAGTGGTGGGAATAGCTACAGGGGGTAGAGGATAGACAGGCAGACAGACAGAAAGATTAAATGGATGGACGGACGGACGGAAGGACCAGCGGGCGGGCGGATAGACTATAGATAGACAACCAGCCAGCCAGCCAGCCAGGCAGGCAGGCAGGCAGGCAGGCAGGCAGGCAGGTAGGCAGGCAGGCAGACAGACAGACAGACAGACAGACAGACAGACAGACAGACAGACAGACAGACAGACAGACAGACAGACAGACAGACAGACAGACAGACAGACAGACAGGCAGGCAGGCAGGCAGGCAGGCAGGCAGGCAGGCAGGCAGGCAGGCAGGCAGGCAGGCAGGCAGGCAGGCAGACAGACAGACAGACAGACAGACAGACAGACAGACAGACAGACAGACAGACAGACAGACAGACAGACAGACAGACAGACAGACAGACAGACAGACAGACAGACAGATAGATAGATAGATAGATAGATAGATAGATAGATAGATAGATAGATAGATAGATAGATAGATAGATAGATAGATAGATAGATAGATAGATAGATAGATAGATAGATAGATAGATAAGACAATTTTTCAGGCACTAGCCATCGGTTTTCGTGACGGCTGAGAACAGGGCTGTTCAAGTTAGTTTACTTAGGGGCCAAAAACTGCAAATAAGGATCATCACAGGGCTGTTCAAGTTAGTTTACTTAGGGGCCAAAAACTGCAAATAAGGATCATCACAGGCCCGAGCTCCAGCGTAGAAAGACCATTATTACAATACAATCAGCAGTCATCCCGGGGCCACATCCTATGCCTCCATGGGCCAGATTTGGCCCGCATGCCGCCGATTGAATATCCCTGTTTTAGAACCCAATCTCGTGGTTTTCGACAGTGGTTCGAGAGTAGTACCGTGAAAGAGACTAGACCCTCGCCCGTGAACTTCCACAAGGCGGCCGTTAATGTATGAGAGGTGAGAGGATTGACTTTATTTCCAAGGTTGTATCCCCTATGGCTCAGTCTCTCTCTGCAGACCAGCTAGCTGACTGCCGACAGCGTAGCACAGAGCCTGACCTCCGTAGCTCCAGCAACAATCCCCAGAGAGCTCTCTAAAATTTGCACTCGTGAACTGAACGGCGCCGCTGTGAAACGAACCCCACGACCTTCAGAGCGCGAGGCAAACGGCTTGACCACTTCGCCATTGAGTTAATTTACATATTCCCCACTGCCAACTTCCAATGTGCAGACGGTACTTAGCAGTAAAAAATAATCAAATGCAAACAGCCATCTAGATTAACAAGCAAATAAACATGGATGAGGAGTATTGTTTGGATTTTTTCATCAGGTAATGCCGGTGTGTTGGGAAATGAACAGGCGGACAGACTGGCTGGCTCTGCACAGCTTGGTGGAATACTGATGCATGGTAAGGCAGACGTGGTTAGTGCCTTGTGGGGGAGCTTGTACAGTTCGGAGGAGCACACAGTGTGGTAAGACTGATGCAGTTGAGAGGAACGAGAGGTTCTGGCAAATGCTCGAGGCTCAGAGGAAAGGCAAGACGGACGTTTAATCAGAATGCTACTGGCACCATTGCTATTGGAACTCTTTGCTGGCTGCTGAAGATGGGGACGGGGCGCTTATGGGAATGCCCTGAGTGCTGTGAAGTTGGTTCTTAACTCAAATCAAATCAAAGCTCCAAACATAATAAAAGCTTACAAAAAAAAAAAAAAGGTTGTTGAGGGGAAAAGGGTGGGAGGGGGGAGGCGGTAATATATTGACGGATGAAGTATCAAAATGATAGGTTTATAAGCCAACAAGGAGGGCTTCCCTTTTATCATCGCCCGGAGCCTTCCAACACATTGGACAAAAATAGCCCAACTGTCAACGGAGAGAAGATTGCCGCGCTCTCTCTCTGTACAACACAAACTTCCCAATCTGTGCAAGTTGATTAACTCCCTCTAAAGCTTCCGGGAAACAGGGGCCAGTGCCCCAACATGACCCCTTAAAGCCCCGGGAGATTGGGTAATGCAAAGTGTTGCATAGCATTATATTATGGGCGTCAGGAGGCGGGAAAAATCGACATCAAGACAGAAGCTAAATCATTATATTACAAAGCTGCAAATTTGTCCAGTCCAGGATATAAATATATATACAGTCCGAGAAGCTCTATTTATGAATGTACATACAATCCTATTTGGCATTACCTGCTTAGAAAATAAAAACATAAATAAATAAACTCATCCCCAAAGAACATTTCTTCTAATAAAACATTGCCAGTTAGGATAGTTTCATTTCGTCGTCGCCAGCTTTTTTTTTTTTGTTTTGGGTCCAATGAAAGGCAGCCAATTTCCAGGGCGGCGTTTAACGCTTTATCTTTTTTACAGACCATTTCATTTACAGGAAGTGTTAGGGCTGTTTAGCTGTTTGGCGGCTGCTTTATCGTGGCTAAGTGACCTGGCCAGGGAGTTCGGAATTTGGTCTGTTGATAACGTTGATGAGTAGAATCGTTAAGGGAATACACGATGCTAAACGATATTGAAATACGTGGTTGTGTGTGTGTGTGCTTGCGTGTGTGTGTGTGTGTAGATCTGAAATGGAATCGTCCTCTTCTTCTTCTTTGCGTTCGGTTTCGTGTGCTCAGATCAGACCATTAGGTGGGTCGCCTCTATGAACTCGCATGTCAGCTGCAGGTCCTTCATGGTCCCCCCTAGCTTGCTGTGCACACTTTACTCTTGAGACTAGGTTACTTTTCCAAGTTGTAGGTAGAGTGGGCAGGTCTGTATAAAGTGCTCAGGTGTTTGTGGTCCCGTCTGACATGCACATAGTGGAAAGGGGGGTGAGGAGAAGACTGTATTTTATGCATGCTGTCGTTGAGCTTGCAGTGTTCTGTTCTTAGATAGAACTTTCTTGTATATTGTTTTCTTTTGAGTCTGCTGACGGGGTCTTGCCGATGTTTACTGTCGGTTTGTTCTCTCGATAATTCCTTGTATTTCACGATGACATTTTATCTGATTTCCGGTAGTGGCAATGAATGAGTGTGTTGCTTCTCTGTAGTTCCATTCTATGCAAAACCCGTCTCACCAACGCATTTCCTGCTAGGCAGCAGTGGGGGTCAAGACAACACGGAGAATGATTTGATTGTTTTCGGAGAGTTTATTTATTTAGCTTGCTGGTCAGTTCTTCTGCAAAGTTTTCTCACAGATCAAACGAGGCAGAGACCAGAAGACCTTCACGAGTTCTGTAATCTTCACACTTGTACGCATTTTTTTCTAACTTGGGAGTGTTACGATATATATATATATATATATATATATATATATATATATATATATATATATATATATATATATATATATATATATATATATATATGAGCAAGCGTGGTGTGAAGGGCAATGAACGAGCTGACAGACTTGCAGGTGATGCTCACGTGGGAAACGGACGAGCAATGGCCAGTGCTGATAAACTGGATGCCCTTAAGAGAGGCAGCTCGATTGAATGAATCAAATAATGATTGTGAATTTGCAACATTGACGAGACTACATGAATTTAACATCAAAAGGGGTGAAGCCAGACAAGAGCGCTACACAGGGACCCAAAAGGGGTGAAGCCAGACAAGAGCGCTACACAGGGGCCCAAAAGGGGTGTAGCCAGACAAGAGTGCTACACAGGGGCCCAAAAGGGGTGTAGCCAGACAAGAGCGCTACACAGGGGCCCAAAAGGGGTGTAGCCAGACAAGAGCGCTACACAGGGGCACAAAAGGGGTGAAGCCAGACAAGAGTGCTATACAGGGGCCCAAAAGGGGTGAAGCCAGACAAGAGTGCTACACAGGGGCCCAAAAGAAGAATTGTTAACCTACACAGAATATAAAAAACTACCCGCTGAGGAAGATACTGAAGAGGGGATCTGAGCACTTATGGGCTAAGTGGTTCGATGTGCGATGTCGCTAAACTAACTAACTATATATGAGCAAACATAAAATGTGGTCATATGAACACATATTCGATAATAAAATAACGTATAATGACAAGTTGACTCAAGACAATTTTAATTCACAGTGTCGACTCTCCTATATCGCAAATGTATTTCCACACTCCACACCGCATATGGAAATCCACCGTTAGCCCAACCCCCGAACTACGACCCCTAAAATATCCAACTTCTGTCCAGAGATTTATGTCAGCAAACAATTTATTTCAAACACCGGTGTCATAATGCACCGAGCTTGTTGACTTTCCCTGCCCCTCACCTCCTCCCCAAAACGTGTGTGACAAATGTTAACACGGACTCCACGTCAGGACGCCATCTTGCCTGCACCAACTGTTCTAGGCGATTCTCCCGGTCATTGTCGGCTGATAACTTCTAGACAAAATGCCGTCCCCAAGTGACGAGGAGAGAAGAGACATAACAATCTAACAAGGTTTTGAGTTCAATAACTGATGACAAGAAACAACGTATAACACGTCTGAGTTTTAACAACGAAATTACTGACATGGAGAGAGAGAGAGAGAGAGAGAGAGAGAGAGAGAGAGAGAGAGAGAGAGAGAGAGAGAGAGAGAGAGAGAGAGAGAGGGAGAGAGAGAGGGAGGGAGAAAAATAGAGGGGAGGGGTGGGCAACCGCAATGTCCCGCTCAGAGAAACATACAGCTATAAAAAAGCAGACTAAATCAAAGTTTATAAACTGGAGTTTTACTTTACTTACGGGAAGTAAATAAGTCAGCTTAGTCACAAGAGCTGGCCTATAACGAACTAAAGTGTCTAAAGTCTATATACCAAACAAATCCAGACAGGCGCAAGTCCTTTTCGTGTCGTTGAGAACCCGAATCCCAATGTATCAGAATCAGGAGTTCACCATTTCTCTCTTTCAGAAAATTCAAAACCAACCAACCAACCAATAACTAAACAAATGAGTCAATCAACCAACCAACCAATCACCAAACAAATGAGTCAATCAACCAACCAATCAATCATTAAACTAATGAGTCAATCAACCAACCAACCAAGCAACCAACAAGCCAATTATCAAACGAAAGAACCAACCAATTACAAATTTTTTTTCGACCAACAAACATTTACCAAACCAACGAACCAATCAATTTAAAAATGGAACAATCAACCAACCGATTATCAACGAACGAACAAACCAATTAAAAAAAAAGTCAACCAACCAATCAACGACAGTAAAAATCAGTACTTTTCGAGAAAACACTTCTCCCTAAATCCAGGATCTCAGTATTGACAAGTAAATGAAAAGAAAGGTTAGTTGCGTATCCTTTACAGGACGTTGCAGAACCAGCCCCTGGTTGTTGTGTGGTTTTTCTATTCAAATTTACGCCCAGTAGTTTGCCATTGCTCTTGGACGGTCGGTTCCCTGATACCACTGTCGAAACCAATGCAAGGTGAATGGCCCGCAACTGGGATCGAACCCGGCATCCTGGCAGTAGGAAGCGTTCGCATCGACTTAGCCACAGAGCAGACGATAGGTAAATACGCTAGTCATTACAGAGTTTCTAACTGGAACCAATTTATAAACAACATATAGTTTTAACACAACACATTTGAACACAATATTAGTTCTCTGAATAGGAAAACAAACAACAGACTTATTTAAAATTCCAAACCCCCCATAATCTTAACGATGTCCTCTTCTGTCATACTATCTCTATCCATTCCTTTCATCTGAAAGTGCCAACCAAAATACTTCATGTTTGTTTATTATGAATCCCTCTTGCACTCATTTGCCCCTGCATACTTCGACATACCCCCCCCCCCCCCCCCCACCCCCTCTTTTTTTCCGGAAAAATAAAACACCAATAACTTAAAGGAGAAAACTTAATTTGCAAACACAAACAATAACTCAACTTCTCCGCTCTGGCAGAGGAAGACACTGTCAAATGTCCGGCAGATGACCGTTATTGGAACAAGCAATCGGCACAAAAGGAGGCGGGAACATCGGCAAACAAGAAAAAAGACAAGCAATCAACTCAGCGACGCGAAAGGGTTGAACGAGGCACACAGAAGACATAGATAGATGAATGTTTGTGGAGAGGATTAACACTGTCTCATGAAACAATGCAGGCAGAAGGAATATTTGTTTTTTGGATCTGAACAATTTTCGGAAGACTGGAGTTTAAAGATATTTCATTCAGAAGGTGATTGCTTAATTACAGATGAAGGAAGGAAAAAGACGTGTGAGAGATGAACGAATAACATGACGGACACGAAACAGATCAAAATATAATTAGAAAGTAATTCTTTATTATCAGAAATGTGTAGACTGCAAAGTCCAACAGAAGGCAAGGAAAAGATAGATCAAGAGAGTGTGACCGATTCTTTATCGACGAAAAAAAACAACAGAATCTGATTTTTTTTTTAAAAATGATTAGGTCACACAGAAACGGAGATGAGACAATCAGGGACAGGAAAAGCTATTATGAGAAAAAGCAAAGAATGCTAGCAGACAAACCGAGGAGATAAGGCCCACTATCCAGAAAAGTGCCCAGACGATAAACTGTGGTATATATGGGGACTAAGAAAGCCAACCGAACACTTGTCTCATGCAGTATTTGTTAAAGACAGTGCTTTCAGAACCAAATGACTTCGAAACATCACTTCCGCAGGGGAAAGTACTCCAGCCTGCTGGTAGTAGTCAGAACAAGTCATTTTTACGTGCACTTTCTTATCAATGTTTGTCTTGAGCAAGTTGTTTATTTGTTGTTGTTGGTGTTCTTCTTCTTCTTTTTCTTCTCTTCCTCCTCCTACCCCTCCCTCTGTGTTCGCCGTTAAAAAAGTTGTTGGTAGATTATGTAGTAGTTTACAGCTAGGCTGCAATATCTGCGCCATTCGTGTCAAAGCATCCAATTAGTCACCTGTTAACGCATGACTGTCAATGAACAAAGGGTCTACCCCCTCTCCTCCCCACACCCGTTTAAAAAATGCACACGGGGTCGTTCTCTCCAGAAACCAATGGCAAACTACATATAGTAACAGAGCCGAAAAACTAGGACATGTGCACTCTACCTTTATTTGCTATTACTGTCTGAGCAGTATGACGCTTATACCGTTGTCAACATCAAAGTAAAGAGATCTACTACCAAATCACCTGTAGCTAAAGCCGAACGCTGGTATGTAGGAGTTCTGAATCTGAGTTCACAATCTATAAGCTGACAAATATGCCATCGGTTGCTAAAAACTGATGACACTTCTGAGAGAAAAATTACGGCTGTCCCAAGAAACACCGGCTAGAAAACACAAGAGAAAAAAATATCTCCCAGCAAGCTACAGACAAATTAGCTTCTAACATGTTGATGGGGTTATGAAGCCTGAAGGGTTACAACACCCGGCACTTAACCGTTATCAATTATTCCATCATTTGTATCAATTCCGCTGGTGGAACATTTCAATACGAGATGTCCGTTGCCCTTTAAAGATGAAATCGGTTAACTGAAACAGCAGCCCGATTGTGCAGGCACTATTGATTTTAAGTTCATCCAATCGTGTAGGTTTCTTATTGTTTCAAACCAGAGAAATTAAACTAAGGCTACGGAGCACAAGACGATAATGAAAATGTGATAGGTGTTGAATATTTAGACTCAACAGTGAACAACAATTGCGACTGCACACACGGAAAATAACAATTCGGAACAAGATTTGCAATATAGAGACTAAAAAACAGCATGAGGAACCTATGGCATCTTTTGTTTTTTTTAGTATCGAGAAGCCATGAGTTGTTAACCCTTAGGCTCGGTACTATATCGCAACCCTTCGGCCTTGATTCCATTATAGGTACCGTAAACCTGGGAGAAATGTGGCTTTTCTGCCTACCCCCGGGCGTAAACCCGGACCACAAGGAGTTCGTCACCCGGTCACCGCGCAGTCCGGTTTAGCCAACTACGCTAGCGAGCCGGGCGAACCTATGGTATAACGCCTGCATGCGAGTTAAAGTAAACATTCTGAGATCATGTCTCTTTCTTGTGGCAGATTATAAACATGAGTCAAGGAATCTTGCTATTTCACTGGGGAAAACATATTGGAGCTGAAAACGCATAGAATACCATGGGGCAAAAAGAAGTAAAACACAGACATCTTACACGATCTGAACATCGAGGAGAATTGGCTTATAAACAGCATCTAGCCTGAAAGCTGGGTTACTCTGGCGATGTTAAACCTCAGGGTGGACAGGCCAAAATGGCCATGGAGGGCATAATTTCCGGAAAACCATGCAGAGGCAGACGTCCACGAAGGTGGATACCAGACACTAGAGATGTGTGAAAGCACAAAGTGCTGAAGAACTGGACTTTCAGGTGTGCCGTGAGGAGAGCGACGTCTTGCTGATTGATGCGGGGCAGATTTACCACAAATAAAGGTGTATGCCGTGGGGTTGATTTTTTTACTTTAAAAAATGGGAAAAAAAAAAGGGGGGGGGGATGATTTGCTTTTGGAAGCAGGAACATAACGTCCGTTATCTCCGCCACCATCTTGAGCTCTGTCGATATTCTTCTTCTCGCCCTTTATGTTGCACCTTTATCGCACTTTTCATCTTCTTTTTCTTCTTGTTCTTTTTTCTTCTTCTTTTTCTTCTACTCTTTCTTCTACTAGTTCTTTTTCATTTCTTTATCGCCCAATTCTCCTTCTTTGCCTCCTCTTTGTTTTCCTCCTCCCCTTTTCTTCTTCTTTTTGTTTCTTCTCATGCGAAGCAATATATGCCCATTTGTTTATTACCCAGCGATCTATTCTTTACCAGTCCAGGATATATGCAACATTTGTCTTTCCACATCCACACTACATCCAAGCTCTTTTAAGCGTATTCGTTCACATTCCACGATTTACTGCCATACGGGTTTATTGCAAGATTTCATATCAACAAATGTGTCCATGTGTATGTGTGTGAGAGAGCATGTGCACGTGTGTATGATCATGTGCGCGAGCCTGTTCTATATGTGTGTGCATATGCCTGCACGAATGTGATATATCTAGAGCATGAGTCACACCAGAAAAGCTCTCCATGCGTTTCTGGTGAAAGGAAAGAAAAGTCTGTGAGTAAGAGAAAACCAATGTCATGAGTAATGGTGCCAGAAGATCGTTAACAAATGTAGTTTCAGACTAGGTATGGAGTTAGGAAGGCAGCGCTGGTCCGCAAGCAAATATCACAGCTCACCTGTGAGAATGACACATCATTGCAACCAACACATTAGGAACAAGAACAACAAAATAACACAAAGGCTTGATAAGAGGACGAGAAGGAGGAAAGAAACAAATTAGAAGAAAAAGGAGAAGAATAAAAATAATAATAATAATAAGAAGAAGAACAACAACAACAACAATAACAACACCAACAATGAAAGGGAGAGTAAAGAAGCATACGGGAGAGGGGGGGGGGAGAAGAAGAAGACGGGGGGAAAACGAATAAAATACTAACCTGAGGGACAGTTGCACTCATAGCTGTAGGGCCCAGTCTTGCTGCATGTGCCGCCGTTCTGGCAAGGAGACGGTCTGCAGGGGATGTAGTTGTCAGTGCAGTAGCGACCAGTGAACTCTTGTGTACATACACACCTGTGGGCGAATGTCGGCAAGGTGAGAAAGACACTAACGGTTCAACAACACCCCTTAGACATATTTAGTGTCTAGTGTTGTTGTCGTTTGTCCATCACGAGTGACGATTACCACTTTTCAGCCAAAGTAGTAACGATCAATGATTACAAGAGTACGAACGTGGCTGATTTGTCCAATATGAGCCCGGGAAGTTCTTGAGCAGTGCGGACAACAGGTGGAAGCCGCAGTAAGTGTGGGATTAGCGAGTGTTCTTTCTAGCCTGCCTCCGTTTCTCTGCATGTGCAAGCTCCGCTGCCTGGCAGGCCGATGCATCAGGCCTGAGTGATCTACGCCATTCACAACGGTCTTGTGCAGCAGCCTTCCATGCTGCTGTGCTGCTGTCACAAGAGCTGACAGCAGTTTTCAAAGAGCCCTTGTAGCGCTTGTTCTGGGGGACCTCTTACCTAGCTGGAGCTCGCCATTAAATGGGTGTTTAGTAAAAGTAGAGTAAAGCACCCGTTTCAACGACTTTAGAACCTTCTTGCAAACTGGGCGCATAGGGCTAGACCTATATTTAATAAACCAGTCGGCGCCCAGAGGGTGATGTGGTTAATGTCATGCCGGTCGCCTTTACTTGCAACAACTTTACCTGGTTTCTATTTTAAGCTGTCAACATGAGAGCCTATTATTATTATTATTATTATTATTATTATTATTGTTGTTGTTGTTGATATCATTATTATTGTTATTATTATTATTGTTATCAATATTATTATTGATAAGATATGAACATCAATGCAGATTGGCTAACAAAGAACATCTTGTTTTAGAAGCTGAATTATTTTGGTCATATAAAGCGCCATAACGGTCTGTAATAGCAGAGGGCGTTGTGCCAGGAAGGAGAGGCAGGGACCGACCAACCCTTGATTACGAAAGTGCACGAGGCGGGAAAGCTGGCGAGAGACAGTTTCTCTTTCAAGCAGACTGTGATGAGAGCGACGTTCTGCGAAGAACCTGCCACATTATTTATCAATATTATTAATATTCTTGCACATGAGGCCTCTCTTTGTCTGGGTGGTTTAGCCTCTCATCTGGCGCTCTTGAGGTCGTGAGTTCATTTCACAGCCTGCGTTCATTATTGACATTTTTTTTTAACGCAGATCACTGAGGGTGGTCGCTGGATCTAGGGGATACATGCCTTATGGGATAAAAGCCAGTGCAATGAAGTCGATCTATTCAATTTGATCGTCTAAATCTTGTATCATCATCATCATTATCAATTTCATCATCATTTTTATTATTAATATTAGTGTTATTATGTTTTATTATTGTTTTACTATGTTAATAATATTGTATTATTGTTAGACAGTCACATGGTCTAGCGGCTAGAGGCTCGCCTGCGGGTCTAAAGGTCGTGGGTTCGGGTCCAGGCTGAGCCGGTCTAGTTTTCAGAAATAACCTTGGCTCCCAGGTTGACCCAGCCTCAGATAAATCAATATGTTTTCGTATGGTCTTAGGCAACCCTTGTGAAAGGGTCGTTCGACCCACAAAAAGGGTCGGACCCACACAGACACAAACAGAGAGACAGAGACACACACACACAGAGAGAGAGAGAGAGAGAGAGAGAGAGAGAGAGAGAGAGAGAGAGAGAGAGAGAGAGAGAGAGAGAGAGATGACACAAAATAACTAACCCATGAAAACAATGCAAACAGAGGGTAAGAAATGCAGAGAGGACCTATTACAGAGAAGAAGAAGAAGAAGAAGAAGAAGAAGAAGAAGAAGAAGAAGAAGAAGAAGAAGAAGAAGAAGAAGAAGAAGAAGAAGAAGAAGAAGAAGAAGAAGAAGAAGAAGAAAAAAAGAAAGAAGAAGAAAGAAGAAGAAAGAAGAAGAAGAAGAAGAAGAAGAAGAAGAAAGAAGAAGAAGAAGAAGAAGAAGAAGAAGAAGAAGAAGAAGAAGAAGAAAGAAGAAGAAGAAAGAAGAAGGAAGAAGAAGGAAGAAGAAGGAAGAAGAAGAAGAAGAAGAAGAAGAAGAAGAAGAAGAAGAAGAAGAAGAAGAAGAAGAAGAAGAAGAAGAAGAAGAAAAAGAAGAAGAAGAAGAAAAAGAAAGAAAAAGAAGAAAAAGAAGAAGAAGAAGAAGAGAAGAAGAAGAAGAAGAAGAAGAAGAAGAAGAAGAAGAAGAAGAAGAAAAAGAAAGAAGAAGAAGAAGAAGAAGAAGAAGAAGAAGAAGAAGAAGAAGAAGAAGAAGAAGAAGAAGAAGAAGAAGAAGAAGAAGAAGAAGAAGAAGAAGAAGAAGAAGAAAAAGAAGAAGAAGAAGAAGAAAAAGAAGAAAAAGAACAAAAAGAACAAGAACGAAGCAGCTGTATTTACTTACTCGTAACTGCCATATTTATTCCTGCAGGTGCCTCCATTCTTACATATCCTCGGATCCTCAACGCACTCGTCCACGTCCTCCATACATGTGACGCCCCTGTAGCCGGCCAGACAGGCACACTCGAACCCACTGACGCTGGGGGTGCAGGTGCCGCCGTTTCTGCAGGGCATGGAAGCGCAGTGATCCTCCTGGTCGCAGGTCACACCTGCAAATGGGCATTCATTAAAGCTGAGTCAGGTCAACGAACAGTTACGTCCGGTACTTCGGTTCCCGCCCTATCTCAACTTTTCTGAAGAGGGTTAGGGCTTCGTGGGGCCTAAGCCCCCAGATGACAGAGACTGGCTGCGATTAAGCCTCAGTTGGTCATGTTGCCTGAACAGAGGCTTAAGGTAAACTAGGAGTCGCCGTGGTGTTGCAGCAAGAAGCTCGTTGCGAAATCCGATGGTCGTGGGTTCAAATCCGAACAAAGTCGAACATTAAAAAAAAAAAAAAAAAGAAGACCTTGGTTACCAGATCGAAGAAGCCTGAAATGGGTATCAGGTAACGTCCTGGGAAGTAAAGTCAGCTGGTGTGATTTTGACTGCATGCCCCGCCGAGTACCGATTGATCTATAAAATATAGGTCTAGCCCTATATGCCCAATATACCTATAGGCGTGGAACAGGGTCTTGTTTTAAGCTAAACTAACTAATAATATACCGGTATATAATATGTAGGCAGATAATATATAGGTATATAAAATGTAGGTGCATAATACATAGCTATGTAGCATATAGCCATATAAATCATATCCTGATAAACGATTTTGAATGATGGACGATTCAGGAAAACATGTGGAAGCTGAGGAGATGCGGTTTTATAGACGAATGATGGAAACATTCTGGTCACAAGAAAACCAGTAATAAAGATATCTCGAACGAAACTGACTGACGAAAAGAACTGCAGAAGGAGACAATCTGGTTAGGTTAACGTTAGTCTCCCCAAATAGAGTAGGTCACTTTCCATTCACAAGTTTGTTGGTCCGGTCGACTTTCCGGGAGGTTACCGGTGTGTCCCGCTCTGTTGTTTGCTTTCTGTGATGTCTTAAATTTACGTTTTCATTCCACGAATGAGAATGCCTGTGACACAGGTTGAAGCACTCTCAAAGCCCTAGGGTAATTGTGTTAGGACCAGTTTGTCCATGTTTTTGGAGTGTTAAAAGCGCTGGCGTGCTTAAATATACAACATCCGATATCAACGGCATTGCCGAACACCACCGTAACCTTGTGACAGGTTCAGGAACTACCAATCAAAAGTAAGCTAGTGTGTATATGGGTGGCACGTGGAGAGATCAACGTTACTTGTACTTTTAATCTAATTCTTTGGATCATGTCATAAGAAGGAGAAAATGCGATAAGCCGTGACTGTGGGAAGAGAGTCAGGGGGAGACCAATCGAGAATATGCTGGACAGTTTAATATCATGGCATGAAAGACCATCTTTGTCAGTGCTGAAAGAAAATACATAAGGACAAAACGTTGCGGACACACATAACTACCAACGCCAAGAGGCATCTACTTGCAGAAGAAGAAGAAGAAACTAGGCGGGCCCTCACCTCTGTAACCAATGAGGCAGCGACACGTAAACTGGTTCAGCGACTGACCCATGACGCATTTCCCGCCGTTGTGACACGGGTTTCTGTAGCAGGCGCTTCTCTCATCGATGATGTCACAGATGATGCCTTTGAAACCTGCAACAAATAAAGTCAATTCATCGTCGAGTGAGTGACCTTCAACCCTACCAGGACACGCACGGCCAGCGATAAACACCCGGTGACACAAAGTGCCACCATTCGGATGAGAATCATTTCAGTACAAGTCCAAGAAACCCCGTTCAATCGTTAGGTTATGTTGGGGCCACCGAATATAGCCGGGGTAGGGGGGACGCTCTGAAACGTTTGGTGTTGGTAGTCTTATCTATATACAACCCTCTGTCTTGTCTCCTTTTAATCAACTCTGACACAGATGATCTTCCATGCCGTAATGTCAGACTGTACAGCGTCTTTTCTCTCGGTCTTCTTCTGCGTCTTCTCCCTTCCAATTTTCCTACTGTCCAGTTGTTTCCTTCTCACCACATAAACACAGAACGTAGATTGACTCTTTCTGATGTGGGTAATCAGTTTTTCAAGAACGTCTGCATTACTCTTTTTATCTGTCCAGGGTATTCTCATCATTCGTCTATAAAACCACATCTCCGCTGCTTCCAAATTAGTTTTCACTATTTTACCAACTCTCCAAGATTCACTTCCGAATATCAAGATAGGATATAGCTTTGAAGAATTCTCTTTTTCGTCCAACCGACACAGAAAGATTGCATAAAATATTCTTCATTTTGTAAAATGCTGCCTTATAGCTTTAGAGACCCAACAAAGACTAAATGGTCTATGAATTCACTATCAAAACTGTTTTCCTCCCCAGCAACCAGACACACATTTTAAAATCACAACCTGTAACCAGAAATCGAAAGTTTTTTTTAAACAAGTCTGTTTATTTAACAAAATGAGTTAAAACAGCGAGCAAGAATTAACACTCCTTGTTTTATGCCCCAGCCAACACAAAAATGGAATGTTTCACACATTGTGCAGAAATCTGGCCACTTCCCAAACAAATCCAACAATGAGAGCCATTGTCAGGGACATTGCTGGTGAGGGCTGTGAAATACTGTCATATGAAATTTACATTATGGATGGTGTAAGGTGGAAGGGGGAGCGAGAAACTAACGTCTCTGCCAGGTTACACAAACGTGCCAAAACTGTGCTGTGTGTGTGTTTGTGTGTGTGCGCGCGCGCGCGCGCGTGTGTGTGTGTGTGTGTGTGTGTGTGTGTTGGGTTGTGGATTCAGATTTTAGCTGCAAGGGAAATATGAGCCAAGAAGGAATGTTCAATGTCGATTTCAAGCCATGCAACAAGCATTTATTTCACAGACAGACCCTGTCACTGGTCTCAACACGTACAAACACAAACACTGCAGCCAGAATGAGAATTGCTTGGTGGGAGGGGAGAGAGAGAGGAGAGAGAGAGAGAGAGAGAGAGAGAGAGAGAGAGAGAGAGATCTGACTGGTGAATGAGTTACGGAACCTGACGCCTTTACACCGTTCCAGAAAGAAAGAGAAACGTCAATTCTTTTGGTATCGATGGGTGATCTGAATCCTACCTTAAAAAAAAACGATACTGTCGCAGTGAAATGTCACCCTATATGAAAGTCACGGCCCATGGCGATATCGAGTGTGACTAGAAAGACCAAATCGGGTTAAAATGTGAAGTTTTTCACACGACCAACAACGAAAACACTCTTTTAAATTGGACTAGGCAAAGTGTAGGGACCAGACTCTGCCCAATAAAACTAGCCAGCCGTGCACCAGAGGTTAAATTCGAAACCGGGACCAGACTCTCAGACGAGAGTCCAAAGGTAGGGACCAGACTCTCAGACTGAAGTAGTCCAAAGATAGGGACCAGACTCTCAGACTGAAGTAGTCCAAAGGTAGGGACCAGACTCTCAGACTGGAGTAGTCCAAAGATAGGGACCAGACTCTCAGACGAGAGTCCAAAGATAGGGGCCAGACTCTCAGACTGAAGTAGTCCAAAGGTAGGGACTGGACTCTCCGCCTGGACTTGTCTATAAAGGATAAAGACAGATCTCAGACTCTACTAGTCCAGACTCTTTAACTGAATAATTTAAACCAGACTCTTAAACTGAACTAGTGAAAGTGTAGGTACTAGACTCTTGCACAGAACTAGTCGAAGAGAAGGGACGAAATTCTCTTTCAAAAACTCACTACCATACTCTTGAAATGAAGTAGTCAAACTCTAGGAACTAGACGAGTAGGGACCACAATGAATGAAACATAGGTACCTTGCTTGATTTAC
This sequence comes from Candidula unifasciata, assembly GCA_905116865.2. NCBI lineage: Eukaryota > Metazoa > Mollusca > Gastropoda > Stylommatophora > Geomitridae > Candidula > Candidula unifasciata. Next base: position 763,680 of record CAJHNH020008465.1, read on the forward strand.
GAACTGCTACACACACCAAACAACCCGAGATTCTGATCAAAACAACACACAAACTCCGTGCAGTGGTCTTTGACGGATCCTCCTGAGTACCACAACCAACCATTGCCATCACCTGAAATTACGCTTACCTATTGGACAAATACACTCCGCCTTGGCTTCCCCGTTGTCGTTGATCCGAACCTCACACTTGGCGTCGTTCATGCAGAAGTCGTTTCTACAAGGGTTGTCCTCCTCACAGTACTCTCCCATGAAGTTATCTCCGCACCTGCAACAACAGATGAGGCACAGAATGTAACTGGGCGACAATATATTCTTGTGTACATTATAAAGGAAATCTCTGGGTTCAGGTGTGGAAAAGGGGGTGGGAAGGGGGGGGGGGTGGAGAGACGAAGAAAGAAAGAGAATGAATACATTAATCAAGAATTCACATCACTGCACTCAGGACATTAGCACCCGGATCCGTCTCCTTCTCCAGCAGCAAATAAGGAGTGAGTGGACGTGCTAACAGTACCAGATGCAGCCTGACTGCAATGTCCGTGTATGTGTTTCCCTCAGTTTTAAATACCTTCCAGAACCTCGAGTAACTGACAATACATGAAACACGCACGACAATCAATGACACTGGCACATACTAGAAGATAAGGAAGTCAAAAGAAAAGAAAGAGGAATAAAAACAGTACAAAAATGACGAAGAAAAAAAACGGATGAAAAAGAAGTGCAAGAAGAAGAAGAAGAAGAAGAAGAAGAAGAAGAAGAAGAAGAAGAAGAAGAAGAAGAAGAAGAAGAAGAAGAAGAAGAAGAAGAAGAAGAAGAAGAAGAAGAAGAAGAAGAAGAAGAAGAAGAAGAAGAAGAAGAAGAAGAAGAAGAAGAAGAAGAAGAAGAAGAAGAAGAAGAAGAAGAAGAAGAAGAAGAAGAAGAAGAAGAAGAAGAAGAAGAAGAAGAAGAAGAAGAAGAAGAAGAAGAAGAAGAAGAAGAAGAAGAAGAAGAAGAAGAAGAAGAAGAAGAAGAAGAAGAAGAAGAAGAAGAAGAAGAAGAAGAAGAAGAAGAAGAAGAAGAAGAAGAAGAAGAAGAAGAAGAAGAAGAAGAAGAAGAAAGAAGAAGAAGAAGAAGAAGAAGAAGAAGAAGAAGAAGAAGAAGAAGAAGAAGAAGAAGAAGAAGAAGAAGAAGAAGAAGAAGAAGAAGAAGAAGAAGAAGAAGAAGAAGAAGAAGAAGAAGAAGAAGAAGAAGAAGAAGAAGAAGAAGAAGAAGAAGAAGAAGAAGAAGAAGAAGAAGAAGAAGAAGAAGAAGAAGAAGAAGAAGAAGAAGAAGAAGAAGAAGAAGAAGAAGAAGAAGAAGAAGAAGAAGAAGAAGAAGAAGAAGAGGCGAAGGAAGAGAAATGGAGAGACAAGAACGAATATCTTTTAGATATACACAATGTGTACAGTGCAGACCTGACGAGGAGAACTCACCAGGGACCCAAGAAATTGTTCTTTTTATCATAAATTCCTCTTATCCAGATTAGAGCTCAAGTAACAACAACAAAATTACCGGGAATAAACAAACTGTTCTTCACAACAGAAATTCGCCACACCAGAGCATGCCTTAAACAGTCTGCAGTGTATTATAATTCAAACAAAACTAAGACCCTTGTTTGTAGCATTGACACTCTAAAACTTGTTGGCAGATCAGACTCCCCAAAGACTGAACTTTCATCTCGCATGAAGTATCGACTTAGTCCATACTATCAGTGTTAAGTGCGGTCGCTAGCTTTGACTACCAAAACACGGTTCTCACTTAATTAGTAGTCCGCAAACCGGAAGTACCTATACAAGAAACTTTGACCTGGCTACTTTTACTTATGGAAAAACACAATCTGAGTGGTTCCCTAGAGTCGGTGGGATTTCTTTCACCCTCTGGTTTACAAATGTGGTTTCTGAAAACTGTAAACGGTCAGTTAAGTTGGGCGTACATGTTGTGGGGGAGGGGTGTATGAGGGGGTTGGGTGCGGGGTATATAAAATGGATGGGAAAGTATGGGAGACGGCGAACGATGGAGGAAGTAAAATGTACCTATGGTGAGAAAGAGAACAGAAAGAGAGGCAGGCACGACAGACTGTTATACATTATTCTCTTTATGCTCCTATTTATAGTTTAATTTTCACACAAACTAATAATATTAATAACAATAATGGGATATCTTCTGAATAACGGTCCCAAAATATCGAGGCCGAAAATATTCCCTAACAGGGCCTCAGTAACATGTCAATTTCGGACTTCCGGCGACTTAAATTGCGCACTTCCGGCGACTTCCGCCACCGCCACCGCAGTTACTTGTGTGATTATTGTAATAAGACTCAGGTACTTGTATGATTATTGTAATAAGACTGAGGTACTTGTGTGATTACTGTAATAAGACGCAGTTACTTGTGTTATTATTGTAATGAGACGCAGTTACTTGTGTTATTATTGTAATGAGACGCAGTTACTTGTGTGATTATTGTAATAAGACTGAGGTACTTGTGTGATTATTGTAATAAGACTGAGGTACTTGTAGGATTATTGTAATAAGACTCAGGTACTTGTGTGATTATTGTAATAAGACTCAGGTACTTGTGTGATTATTGTAATAAGACGCAGTTACTTGTGTGATTATTGTAATAAGACTCATGTACTTGTATGATTATTGTAATAAGACTCAGGTACTTGTATGATTATTGTAATAAGACGCAGTTACTTGTATGATTATTGTAATAAGACTCAGGTACTTGTATGATTATTGTAATAAGACTCAGGTACTTGTGTGATTATTGTAATAAGACGCAGGTACTTGTATGATTATTGTAATAAGACGCATGTACTTGTGTGATTATTGTAATAAGACTCAGGTACTTGTATGATTATTGTAATAAGACTCAGGTACTTGTATGATTATTGTAATAAGACTCAGGTACTTGTGTGATTATTGTAATAAGACTCAGGTACTTGTGTGATTATTGTAATAAGACTCAGGTACTTGTATGATTATTGTAATAAGACGCATGTACTTGTGTGATTATTGTAATAAGACGCAGTTACTTGTATGATTATTGTAATAAGACTCATGTACTTGTGTGATTATTGTAATAAGACTCAGGTACTTGTGTGATTATTGTAATAAGACGCAGTTACTTGTATGATTATTGTAATAAGACTCATGTACTTGTGTGATTATTGTAATAAGACGCAGTTACTTGTATGATTATAGTAATAAGACTCATGTACTTGTGTGATTATTGTAATAAGACTCAGGTACTTGTATGATTATTGTAATAAGACGCATGTACTTGTGTGATTATTGTAATAAGACTCATGTACTTGTGTGATTATTGTAATAAGACTCATGTACTTGTATGATTATTGTAATAAGACTCATGTACTTGTGTGATTATTGTAATAAGACTCATCAGGGTTCATAGCCAAATTTACCAATCAATTTCAAGGCTTTTCAAGGTCTTTTTCAAGGTCTCCTTAGTTTTTTTCAAGGTCTCGGTGTAATACTGAAACAAGATTTTTGCCTTGTTCAAGGGTGTACTGAGCATACAAGGTACTTCATTTGTGCCACATGTGTTGGTATACCAGCACAGATATCATCATCATGTAGCATTTCTTGGTCCTGACAAAAAAACCTCGGTCTCTCCAAACAGCTCTCCCCGTCTCATGTGTACTTTTTTATACTCAAGGAGGGTCACTTATATCCTGTGCCCATCTTCGTGCTGGTCGGGCCCCTGAGCTTGATATAGTGTTTGAAATTTTTTTTTAGGGCTTGGTGGTAGAGTGCAGCAAACTGAAGTCCCCTGTCTGTTCTGGACCTGGTACCTGAGAGGGTTAGGGGAGAGAGAGAGAGAGAGAGGTCATGAAGAGAGAGGAAGGTACATGCTGAGGTAGGGCTGGGAGAGACAGTGTAAAGATGGACAGATAAAGGTAGAGAAAAGAAGGAAAAAGAAGTCTGGGGAAGGAGGAAAAAAATGAGAGGGAGGGATGGAGACATGATGAGGAAAAGTGGGGAAGGAACAGCGAAAGACAGAGAGGGAAAAAAATACAGAAAGAGGGAATGCAGATACAGAGATGGGCAGATGAAAAGAGAAGGAAAAAGGGGAACGAAATAGAGATATGGAAGGAGGAAAATATGACAAAGAGTTAAAAGAAGGGAGACAGAGGGAGAGAGAAACGGACAGGGTGAGAAGGCAGATGCAAGCAAAGAGAGATGTAGGACATAAAGGAGAGAGAGAGAGAAGCAAAGGGACAGCACAGAGAGGCAAGCAAGACAGAGGGAAGAACCAAAGAGAAAGAGAAAAAAGGCAGAGCAGGAGAATGGGAGGGAGGTATACAAAGAGGAAGTGGATGAAGGGAGGGCAAACAGACATAAAGCAAGAGAGAAAGAGAGGTGGGTAAAGGAAGGCAGTGACAAACACAGATTAAGAGAGAGGTCAGGAAGGGAGACAAGATACATCAAAGAAAAAAAAAAAAAAGAAAAAAAAAAAAAAACCAGCCAAACTACTCCCCCCCCCCACACACACACACCACAATTTCAAGTGAGTGGACACAACCAATAGGAAAAGATAGTTATGGGGCAAAAAATACGTCACATGAACCAGTAAAAAAAAAAATGATGGGGGGGGGGGGAAGAATGAGGAGAGGGGAGGGGTAAGGAAATCTAGAGAAAAATGAAAAAGACAGGATGGAGAGGAGACAAAGAAGAGATGGGACAGGAGAGAGGGCAAGGAAAGGAAGAGAGGAAGAATATGGAGAGAAGAAAGGAGAATAGACAGAAGATCAAAGGAAAGAGAAGGGGTGAGAGAAGAAAGGTAAGACACGGTTGTGGGGGTGGGTGGGGGGGTTGTAAGAACAATGAGTGTACCCTCTCTCAAATGTGAATGTGGCCGTGGTCCAAAAACAATGTGCTAAGCCCCTACTGCCCCTTGCTTGTCCTCTCTATGTGTGACAACAATAATTCAATTTCTTACACTTAAGGCTGGTGACCTGAGAGCCAAGGTCATTTTATGAAGAAAATAAAAGAGTCCAGGGGATCCCAACCCACCACTGGTGGAAAATAGAGAAGTTTACCCACACACATAAAATAGGTCAGACACATAAATAGGTCAGGGCAGCAGTGGACTTCGTTTTATTTTCTGGTTTTCCAATTACAGAAAGGAGGGAGAGAGGGAGGTGGTGGATGGAAAGTGGTGTAGAAGGCTGAGGTGGTAAGGGTGAGACAGAGGAGGTGAGAGAATATAAGTTTAAGAAAATAAAGTGGGAATGAGACAGGGAGAGAAAGAAGGGAGTAAGAAATAAGATATAGAGGGAAGAAGGTAGCAGGAAGGGTGCACTCCCTCCCCTAGGTGTCATCAATGTGGGAGGAGAAAAAAAAAAGGGGGGGGGTGACGGCAAATGTGTTTTAAAAAGTACACATGTATTTAATGTGTGGGAGGGGGAATGGTGGACATGAAATAGTTCTGCACTAGGCAACACATAACCTTCTACACCAAACTGAAGGTATGGAGAAAGAAAGAGAGAGAGAGAGAGAGAGAGAGAGAGATGAGAGAGAGAGAGAGAGAGAGAGAGAGAGAGAGAGAGGGGAGGGAGTGAGGAGAGTGGCAAATACAAAGAGAACGAAGGAAAGCAGTGACACAGACAGGCTAGAGACTGAGGAACAGGTAGGACAAAATGTGAGGGGGCGGGAAGGGAGATGGACAGAGATTAAGGCCGCTAGGAAAACACACAACACATCAAAAGAAAATATCCACCATGTTCAACACAGAAAATGCCCCCCCCCCCCAATACAACTTCTGTGTACTTGAGTTGCTAGAAAGAGTTATTGAGCCGCACATTTACTAAACATTTAAACAAGAAATAAAATAGGAAAAAGGGGGAGGGGGGACAGGAAATGGGAGAGTAAAAAGGAAAAGATAGAGAGAAAGAGAAGAAGATGAAGATCAGAAGGGAGGGTTAGAGACAATGCAGTGAGACGGGAAGGAAGGAGCAATAGGTAGAAGAGTGAAAGAGGGAGGGAAGAGAGAGAGAGAGAGGGGTGAGACAACAGAAGAGGGAATCTCGGGGAATTACAATACTGATCGCCAAACACACTGTAAAGATAAATCCAGGCCAAAAATAGAACTGGGAAATCCAGCTGCAGTCACTTTTTCTTAGCCCCAATGCCATCTCTAATTAATAGAGAAGCCGTGCTTAGCCCCACCCACGGCGACTCTAATTTATAAATACAACTGAACCAAGCCCACCATCTCCAATGTAATCCTTTCTAGAAACCACGGCCATAAACGATTTAAACTGTTCATTCTGCCCGAACTTGCTAGAAACAAAGGCACACACAACACCACACCCGCGAGACGGAAGCTGCTCCTTCCGCCCCATGGCCACACTGCTGCTGTCTTGCATGTATTCAGGATCTGTAACAAAGCCCGCCCTCCCCTGGCCTTTAACAAGCCATTTCGGCTGAAAATAGCCAATAATCAGCTGCCCTCACACCTGAAACGACCATACAATGAAAGTAGCCAAAAACTAGCCAAATGGCCAAATGGCTCCCCCAAAATTGCCTGTGCTTGAAAAACACAGGATTTCTGACGATTTCATTGCCAGGTCGGAATGTCTTTTATAAGCTAAAAATCCCGGTTTAAGGTCAACGAAAAAAATCCCGGTAATTTCCCGATTTCCCGGTCCACTACGAACCCTGACTCATGTACTTGTATGATTATTGTAATAAGACTCATGTACTTGTGTGATTATTGTAATAAGACTCATGTACTTGTATGATTATTGTAATAAGACTCATGTACTTGTATGATTATTGTAATAAGACTGCATGTACTCATGAATAAGACTTGTACTGATTATTGTAATAAGACTCATGTACTTGTGGATTATTGTAATAAGACTCATGTACTTGTGTGATTATTGTAATAAGACTCATGTACTTGTATGTGTAATAAGATTATTGTAATAAGACTCATGTACTTGTGTGAGTTATTGTAATAAGAGATGTCATGTACTTGTGATGTATGTAATAGAAACTCATGTGTGTGATTATTGTAATAAGACTCATGTACTTGTGTGATTATTGTAATAAGACTCATGTACTTGTATGATTATTGTAATAAGACTCAGGTACTTGTATGATTATTGTAATAAGACTCAGGTACTTGTGTGATTATTGTAATAAGACTCAGGTACTTGTGTGATTATTGTAATAAGACTCATGTACTTGTGTGATTATTGTAATAAGACTCAGGTACTTGTGTGATTATTGTAATAAGACGCAGTTACTTGTGTGATTATTGTAATAAGACTCATGTACTTGTGTGATTATTTTAATAAGACGCAGTTACTTGTGTGATTATTGTAATAAGACTCATGTACTTGTGTGATTATTGTAATAAGACTCTGGTACTATATACTACACACGAATATAAAAGAATGATTTTAATTAATTGATTTTTAAAATTTTAAGAAGGCGTATAGTCTGTAAGGTGATAATATTCAGTCAGCTCTAGATATATATACACAAACGGTGAAAATGTTGGGGTGACTGCAGTCAAGCTAATACAAGGAATTCCAGAGAAATTTGACTAAGAAGCTCAACAAAATGGGGAAGCAGAAAAAAAAGCACAAAACAACACAAATAACGTAACGTTTCGGCCGAGCAGCCTTTGTCAAACTACACAAAAATAACAAAAAACACATGCCTAGACGATGACTGGTGTTTTTTTTTTTTTTTTCTTAGTGGTTTACAGGAGATGCGAATGTTTGATCAATCTTTCTGTTAATTATATGCCGGTGTACATGAAGCAAAGAGACGAGAGGGGGACACAGTACGTTTGAGAGTAAGAGGGAAGATAAAAGAAGTGTAGGAGGAGACATAAAAAGAGTAAAGAAGAGAGTGGATAGATAGATGAAGAAAGCTTAGGGAGAAAACGGTAAAGAGAGAGAAAGGTTGCAAATGAGTGGATAGGGGAATGGAGAGAGAGAGAGAGAGAGAGAGAGAGAGAGAGAGAGAGAGAGAGAGAGAGAGAGAGAGAGAGAGAGAGAGAGAGGCAGAAAGACAGAAACAACATATAGGAGGGGGGAGGTGTAGTGGAAACCAAGTAGGCCGATCCTGGTTCCCTCTTCTTCTATTTAGGACGGACAGGGGTGTGGGAAAGTTTGGCGAGGAAGTCCCAGCGATGGTGGAGTAATCTGATCTTTCAGGGCAAGAAGGAGGTCAGGGCGTATTTCACGGCATAACAGGCGTCTTTGTGTGAGCTCGAGAGTTGGGGCAGGGGTGGGGGAGGGGGCGGGGGGTGAGTGCAGGAGGACACCCTGACAGGAGGGAGAGGTAAGTATAAGGGGGGGGGGGGGGGTCGGTGGGAGATGATCGCTGAAGGAGTCGTGAAAACTATCAAGATAGACCTGATAGAAAAGGTGGGGGGGGGGGGGGGGGTAGATAAGGTAACAAGCGCAATAGATGTTATGTTATCACACAATTCACGTATCTGCACATTAGGCATTTCCATGCCTGCTCAGTCCTCTGATTCCCATTAGAAGTTGGTTTTACTGTCTCCAATCTCGGCCTCGAAGACGGCATAGACGTGCTTCGCCGTGCTTTACTCCCATGTCACGCAATCGTGTTAGTGTCAGAGATTCCTCATTTTCCACTAGCCCAGTTCGTACAGCGTTGACGATATCTGCTCTGTCCATGGTTTTTCCCGCAATCCTTAGTGCATTGCTTGCCAGTTTTCCAATGCTTTCTACCCATTCAGAGCGCATACAGCCTGCTGCTACCTTCTGAAGCATGGAGTCTGATACAATTACTGTCTGTGTGGCGGTTTGCGGGGATACCCTCTAGACAGATGTGGGGATGCACAGCTATCCATTACTTTTGAGGAACATGAAGTAACGTGCCGGGTCATGAGATTCCACAACCGGCCCCTAAAGGTGTGTCTAAGAGCAAACTGACCGTGGGTGGGCCTTTTCTGTAGAGAGAGAGAGAGAGAGAGAGAGAGAGAGAGAGAGAGAGAGAGAGAGAGAGAGAGAGAGAGAGAGAGAGAGAGAGAGAGAGAGAGAAAGATTGAGAGAAACTTTCTATTTCATGGGCACTTTCTGGAGGAAAAAGGGAGAGAGAGAGTGTCCATGTGAAAAAATCCCCGCCCCCACCCCCTTTCTCTTCACCTTGGCTTAAACACGGGACCTCCAGCACTCGAGGCGGACACCATACCTCGACACTTCCCCCCCCCCCCCCCCCCCCCCGGGAGTGCAGGTGATAACTGAAAGATCAACAACACCATCAATAACAACAAGGCCAAGTTACATTGACTCAGTTTTGTTTTTAAATTCTATTTCGGCTGACACAAACACAACAAGTAGAGGTCACCGATTTGTTCTTTTATGATATAATCTCGTCATTCCCTTGTGGGCTGCAATTTTTAGTTATTTTGAAACCCCACCCTGGCTTTCGCCGGGGGCCCTAAATATATAGCCGGTCCTGAAACATAGCCTAACGGCTGAACTGGGTTTTCAGGACCTCCCCACGGGTGATCTTATCCGTATGGTGGCTCTTTGTGTCACCGGATTTTTACCTACCTACACACATACTTTCATGACATACGTGTATTCCTTTTGCCAGCCAATACGAAGCCTTGGAATAGACACAGGAATAGAAAAGACTCGAACGCACGACCGCTAGGACGGTAAGCAAGCAGCAGTGCTGCCTGTTCATCTTCAAAGAAACAACAACAACAAAAAACCTACAACAACAATGCTTGGGATGAATTTAATACAGTTAGACAGTTACTTCAGCGAAACCCTAACGCCAGTGTTTCTCAACGTGGGCTCCACGCCCCACCGGAGTGGGGTGGGTGGACAATTTTTTGGGGTTAACCAGGACAATTTGATGTTAAGGGGGTGGGGAATGGGGGAAGGGGCGTTAAAATGGACTCGTCTAAAAATTTAAGTTTCGGTGGTTTGGGGGGGGGGGGGAATAGAATTTTAGTAAAGGCTTAGATGGGGCATAATATAAAACAGGTTGGGGAACGCTGTTTTACGCCAAAAAGGCGGGTACCTCTCAAAACAAGGCGGTGTCTGAACAAGCAAAATTCCATCCATCTGAAGACGCTGACCTGATATACGGGGTCGGGGGGAGGAGGGAGGGGAGACAGCTGGAAGAGGGTGGGATGGGAGGGGGAGGCATTAGGATGGGGAGGGGCAGATCTGAGGATGGGGAGGGGCAGATCTGAGGATGGGAAGAGGTAGACCTGGGGATGGGAAGGGGTAGACCTGAGGATGGAAAGGGGCAGATCTGGGGATGGGGAGGGGCAGATCTGGGGATGGGGAGGGGCAGATCTGGGGATGGGGAGGGGCAGATCTGGGGATGGGGAGGGGCAGATCTGGGGATGGGGAGGGGCAGATCTGGGGATGGGGAGGGGCAGATTTGGGGATGGGGGAGGGGCAGATCTGGGGATGGGGAGGGGCAGATTTGGGGATGGGGAGGGGCAGATCTGGGGATGGGGGAGGGGCAGATCTGGGGATGGGGAGGGGCAGATCTGGGGATGGGGAGGATGAGGACAGTTAGGAGGGTTCCACAGATGGGAGCTAGTGGGCAGCAACTGTGAAGGTCATAGGTTAACGCTTATCGAATACAAGACTACACGACGCCACAAAAAACGTTTGCCTGCTTGGATTCCCGCCACCCCCCCCCCCCCTTTTTATTTTTATTTTTTTTTATTTGGGGTTGTTGCTTGTTTTGTAGGCATGAATTGTGGTGGAAGGACAAAGGATGAAAAATAATAGAAAAGACGGTAGAAGGAAATAAGGAACGCCACAGAAGCATAGACATATTAATTAATTATTTAATTATTAATTAATTAACATACAAATAATAAATACTTATAAACTGAAAATAATCCAAGAAAAAAAAAATAATTACAGAAAAATTACGACAAAAAATGAAGAAGGAAAAAATAACAAGCAAGGCAAACAGAAACAAACAAACACTAAATCATAAATTTAAAAAAAAAAAAAAATACATACGTGAGAATGAAACGAGACAGAAAGAAAAAAAAAGAAAAAAAGAAATAAAGAAGACAGAAACAAAAGAAACAGAAAAGAAAGACAAAAAGAAAGAAAGAAAGAAAGAAAGAAAGAAAGAAAGAAAGAAAGAAAGAAAGAAAGAAAGAAAGAAAGAAAGAAAGAAAGAAAGAAAGAAAGAAAGAAAGAAAGAAAGTGTTTCGTAGTGTTACTCAAGTTATATTCTAGATAAAGGAAGGGGGGGGGCGGATAAGTCACTCACTGCAAACAAAACCGAACCACCAGCAAACTACAATTTCAAAACAAAGCTGGGCTGTTGGCGTTAGCCTGGTGTCCGATAAAAGGCCCTAGAGCTGGACTACCCAAATAAATTCACCCAGGGACCTAAATGTTTCAAACAGGGATCGTCATTCCCCAGGGTTCTGCTGCGCCCAATTTAGACAGATCATTACCACCATACACTTAGCAATGATCCGCGGGCCACTTGAAAGACCTCTGCGTGCCGGATTCAGCCCGCGGGTCGCAAGTTGAACAGCTCTGCTCTAGAGTTACCTAAGTGCCAAGTTGACGTTTGACAGGGACCAACCCGGCTTCATAATTGATAATAAATTTTTTTTTAAAGTAAAGGACTCTTTTCCACGTCTTCGGGCATATTGGGCATATAGGGCTAGACCAATATGTTATAGACCAAACAGAACTTGGTGGGTGATGTGGTCAGCATCACGCCGGCTACCTTTACTTCCCAGGGCTGTACCTGGTACCCACTCAAGACTGGGTCGAGCTGGAAGACAAGGTCATTTTTTTTAAAGTCTGGTCCCAAATAAATAATAATAGTAACTTTAAGTTGTTTTTCCTTCCTCTCTCGCATAATTTCTTCTTTATCATCGTTCGTCCCGAGTGACGTATTTGCGCTAGGCCTGTTTGCAGCATAGCATAGCATAGCCTTTCGGCCGACACATCCGACTTTATCGGGAATGCATTCACCGGGTCAACCGTCCGGGAGGCTTTCGTTTTTTAATAATTTAAGGACGACGAACTCGCATAAGAGGCTGTTCTGGCGGCTACAGTGGATGCTGACGTGAAGGTCAGATGGCCGACCGGGAGGGGGAGGTGGAAGGGGGGGGGGGGGTTTAAAAACTAATGGCCACGATGGAACCTTCCCATCATGCCAGAGTTGTTTACAGTCCTGGCACTATCACATCTTTCACAAGTCTTTATCACACTTCTACAAGCCCCTCCCTCCCTCATTCCCCGCAACCCGACTCCAAATCTACCCTTACAACGATGCCTCCCTACCCCCCACTCCCTATCAGCCTGCTTGCGCGTGCATTCTTATAAGCTGGCACCTACCCGCTCGGAAAAATGTTCTCACGTTGGAGTTTTCTTTCCCCCGTACGCGAGTGATCAACCAGCCCTCGGCTGCGCATCGGGTTTCAGATGCACGTTCCGCTATGGGGCAACCCCATGACCCCACGCGAATGCAAAGCGTGTGTTGCGCGGTCATCATCCTACTTGCTGCACGGATGGGTCTCTTGTAACTTTTTCAGTACTGTCGTTGGCTTTTTTTTCAAAATAACATTTTAATAACATCAGAGGCTATAGTAATTATTAATTGGGGCTGAAGGAAAAAAAAGTAACAATAGGAGGGGATGGAGTAGATAAAAGTAATAATTAAAGACGGGTTGGCGTAAATAAAGTAATAACTAACAGGGGCTGGAGTAGATACAACTAATATTTAAAGAGGGGTTGAAGTAGATAAAATAATAATTGAAGAGTAGTTGGAGTAGATAAAGTAATAATTAAAGATTAGTTGGAGTAGATAAAGTAATAATTCAGAGGGGCTGGAGTAGATACAATTAATTATTAAAGACCCTCTTCAGGCCTTTAGCGCATGGGGCATGTAGTGTCTGCCTTATTCCCCCTAATGGATCATATGCCTTCAACCAATTCACGCCAAATCCTTCTGTCCCTTGCTATTGTACGCAGGTTATCAATTCCTCCCTATATTTTTAACTTCACTCTCCGGCTCCCTTCTCCAAATCTTTTTTTGGTCTGCCTTTATTTCTATGCCCTTGTAGGTTTCAGTGGAAAGACGTTTTAGTTATATTGTTCATGCTTTCTCACATTGTGTCCTATCCAACGCCAGCGTCTTTTCCTCCGTGGGACATACAGTGCTAGATCCCATGCGATGTGGTTAACATTGAACCGGTGGTCTTTACTTGCCAAGACATTGCCTGGTACGAAAGTTAGCTTGGGTCTGCATGGACAATAAACAGTTCTAAAAAGTTAATTGCGTATCTTTACAGGACGTTGCAGAACCAAGCCCAGCATTTTTTTTTTTAAATTTTTTTTTGCTTTTTTGGTTGCAGTTTTTCTAGGCAAATTTTACGTTCAGTAGTTTGCCACTGCATAGTGGACGGTCAGTTAGCTATCTGTGCCTCTGTGGAAATCAACGCAAGACAAATCGTCCGCAACTGGGATCGAACCCGGCACCCCGGCATTATGAAGCGAGTTCGCAACGCTTAAGTGAACGACGCTGACACATTAAGCAGCACATATGTGGTCTCTGAGCAGAAAGCAAACAAAATCATGGAAGCATCGAAAAAAAAACCAAGTAGTCCTCATCGAGACAGGTGTAAACTTTTTAGAAAAACTGGTCCTATTCACGTTTCTCGGCCCATCTACACACTTTCTCAGTCTGTTATAGGCCAGAGGGGTGTCAGCTTTCTTCGAAAACAGTCTCTCGTGGGACCTAGGCTCAAGCTATAGGTACGCGCAGGTAGGGAGAGAAAATACTAGATGTTCTGGGGTCGTTAAGAGCTGTGTCTCGTATAGTATAGAACACGCGACATCGGCGCTGATGTAACTGGAGGCAGGACAACGTGACACCCCTCTGATGTAGAACAGTCTGAGAAAGTATGAATGAAAGGTCAGGCAGTGTATAGATGGGCCGGGAAACGGGAATGGGATCGAACACTGAGATGTATACAACCACTTGCTGGTGAATTGATGCTTGCAAACCTAGATGTTGTAGGAGTCTTTTGGGGAGCAACTGAACAATGTAGTGACTCATCCTGGTCTGGGAAAAGAGGACGTTGCGAGGAGTGGCCAGAGCAGTGGCTTTCAACCTTCCGAATGCCGCGACCCATTACTACAGTTCCCTCATGTTGTGGCGACCCTTTACTATAGTTCCCTCATGTTGTGGCGACCTTTTACTATAGTTCCCTCATGTTGTGGCGACCCTTTACTATAGTTCCCTCATGTTGTGGCGACCCTTTACTATAGTTCCCTCATGTTGTGGCGACCCCCAAACAATTATTTGTCTTTATAACTTCAATGAATATGTGTTTTCCGATAGTCTTAGGCGAGCCCTGTAAAACGGTCGTTGGACCCACACACAAAAGGGTCGTGACTAGCAGGTTGAGAAACGCTGGACTCTAGGGATTCTGGCCGACGCTCAGGAAATGCGAAACGGATATACAATCAGACTGTTACTGGTGTCACCGAGGAGCGGTTGACCGAACGGTTAGAGCGCTGGGCTCTCAAGCGGGAGACCCGGGTTCGAATCCTTGGCAAGGCTTACATCGCTTAAGTGGTATAACAAAGGCAGTAACTGACAGTTTTTGACTGGAGGAATCGGAACTGGAACTCTGTGCTTGCTGCTGAAGATGGTAACGGCGTGCTTATGGGAGTGTCCTTAGCGATGTCGATTCTTAATTAAACATTCAATAAAGAAAGAAAATGCTGGTTGGGTTGACAAAGCACATTTTTATAGTCGTCAACAAATTTTTTTTTAAATTAATCAGCACTTGATGGCACATGCAGCCTCTGTTACACTATAGCAGCCGCCTTGGTTTTCCAGGATATTTCCTTAGTGACAGGAGATGCCACATAAAAATACGCCTGCATTTGAACTGGTTGGCGTTCTATGCTCCATTGCAGGATACATGACACAAAGGAGAAAAGGGGGAAAAAATTCGGGGATTTCCACAGGCAGTCCACGCCATCTTGTCGAGCGTCTTGTGGCGTAGCTCACGTGGCTCGAAGCACTCAGCACCCATCTGTGCTGTTCAACTCACACTCCAACATCGCCCCCCGGCCTCTATTTGTTGCCATACTAAACACAGGTGTCGCTCAGACTGTTAGACCGGAAACGTGGTCGCAGGTCATCTCGGTCACGCGCTGAAAACCACAAGTGAGTAACAAAGACCGCGCTTGCTATAGGGAGGGAGGCACCGGGCTGGCTGGGGGAGTGGAGAAGAGAAGGAACAGGTTGGAATGGGGTGAATGCAGAATAAGTAGGGCACTGAAAGGTCAGGGGCTTATCACTGACGGCCTTCGCTAGGCAGCGCTGCGTAGTAAAAAAAAAAAGCAATAATTATAAACGCTTGTATCTCCCCCCCCCCCCCTTTCCACCCACCCCATGTGGGTTTTAAGGCCCTATTATATGGAAACAAGACTAGACCCAAAAAGCATGAAGTAAGAGTGGACTAATTAGGAGCTTCCTTCGTAGTCGAAGTGTATCTGCCTAAGAGGCAAGGAACCAACAGTCTGCACACACATTTGTCAGATCTGTCAAATGGATGAACACGCAAGACCTGGAACAGGTCTGCAGTCCTGAAGTGGACGAACAATCAGAACTTCCCATCACAGTTTACAGCTGGTGAACGCGAAGAAGACGAAAAAGAAACGCTTGTATTAAATCTACAAACAATAGCAATGTTCTTAATTTACCCCATCACCCACCGAGTGCCGACTGATCTATATAAAATATAAGTCTACCCTTATGTGCCCTATACGCCTAAAAGGTCGTGAAAAGGGATCCTTTGCTACTATATGCCCCATAGGCCTAATGGCGTGGACAACGGTTCTTTACTGTGTGCTCTGCATCTGCATTTTTAAAAAACTCCTTCCTATCCTGTATTACTGATCCCTGTACCAGGGCTGCCAATAGGGCTTTACAGAAAGAAAAAAAAACCAGCTAGGATAACCCAAAAAACGCAACCAATACAATAGCAAAGAACAAACAACACAATTTTTTTTTTTTAAACCAGATTGTTGAAAACTACAAATTTTATAGTTACGAAACGAAACTACCCACTTTTAAGTAAGGATATTTTTTTTTTTAAACCCAGATTTCAAAATTTGAACCCAAGGCGTTCAAGTGCCATCAAGTGCTAATTATTATTTTTTTTTAAATATGTTGACTATAAAAATGTGCTTTGTCAACCCAGATCTGTGGGTAAAAACCCATCATTGCCAACCCGTTAAGAAACTATAGTCTTTGTACTGGTTAAGAAGCTACTACCCCCTGTACTGGTTAAGAAGCTACTACCCCCTGTACTGGTTAAGAAGCTACTACCCCCTGTACTGGTTAAGAAGCTACTACCCCCTGTACTGGTTAAGGAGCTACAGCCCCTTGTACTGGTTAAGAAGCTACTACCCCCTGTACGGGTTAAGAAGCTAGAGTCTGAACGTCTTTGTGTAGAACGTTGACTTCCGTTCGCTGCCACGGTTTACCACCTGTTGGTCTGCCACGCTTCAACTGGTCACGTGCTGGATGTATGTCGGACGCGCACCCAGAAATTGACCGGACGGACATCCTGGGCTGCAGATGGACTGTCACTGGCTAGCAGTCTAAGAGACGGATGGACGCACTGACAGCACATGAAGCACGGGAAATAAAGACAGACAGGCAAAACAAAGAGGCCAGCACAAACAGACAATACAGACAAACTTGCATAGACAGAAAGAGGGCTTGTGAGTCTGCAGGAACAACTAAGCCCTCCCTCCTCTTATAACATTTGTGTGTGTGTGGGGGGAGGGGGAGGAACACTAGTCACACTATTAAAGTAAACTAAAGAGCCCTTCTCCACGCCTTTCGACGTTTTGTGAATAGAGGGCTTGCCCTCTACCGTATAGACAAATCGGCACTTTGTGGGTGATGTCGATTACGCCGGCCGCCTTTGCTTCCCAGGACTGTACCTGGTACCCATTTCAGGCTGTGTCGGCTTGGCTGTCGAGGTCTTTTTTTTTTAAAACGTTCGACTATGTCTGGACCTGAACCCACGACCTTCAGATCCGCAAGCCAGCATCTAGCCGCTAGACCAAGCCCCCCCCCCCCCCCCACCCTTTTTCCGCTATATTATTATTATTACTATTACTATTATTAATTTTAGGAAAGAGACAAACATTGTTCTCTGCTCACTTAATGAGAAGAAAGACATTAGAGAACATCGTGACAACTGAAAAGATCAGTGAAAAAGGGGTAGAGGCAGACCAAGAGAGCGATGCTGGATGAGCTAAAACGATGGCATGGGGGTGGGGATATTATCAAGAGAGCTGTTCCAGTCAACCAGGGATCGTGATCTGTGGAGACCCATGAGCGCCTACGCCAGTTGGCAGGGCACATGCTGATGACGCTTACTAATTCTGCAGCGGACAGTGCTAGGCTCTCGGCAGACAGTTCTGCAGAGAGAGACTGAGCCATATGGGATCAAACCTGGTGCAGTGTAGTCGATCCTCTAACCTTTACCTTACAGTCGACGACTGTAGCGATTCGTAGTCTGGGATGTCAGTTTCGATCCAAGCTGCAGGCAAATTTTTGGGTGACATCGTCAGTCGGTCCTCTTATTTTCTTCTCCTCTTTATCTTTCCTTCTTCTTTGTTCGCCGGCTGTAAGCTCCGGCGGAAAGACCTGATTGTTCGTCCACATGGACTGTAATTTTATGCTACGGCTTGAGTTTTGCGTGTACATCCGTTTTACTAGCTTATTTGTATGCAGATAGTTGTTTCTTGCCGCTTGGGCAAATGCACTATAACTTCAAAGGAAGCCCCCAATTAATATCCTTCTTCGACATGCTTGTTGAATTAAAAATCGACATCACAGCACTCGAAACACTCCCAAAAGCGCTCCGTACCCATCTTCAGCAGCAAACGAAGAGCATCAGTTCCGATGGCACCAGTAAATGTCTGACTGTATATCCGTCTCGCCTTAGACCGGAGTGTTGAGCGTTGGCCAGATCCCCTGGCAACTCCTCGCAGCGCCATTCTCCTCAGACCGTTATGATCTACTTGCGCTTCCGCACTGTTCACTCGCTCCCAGAGGGCCCTCACAACATCAAGCTTGTCGTACATCAGTTCACCACTAAAAAGTGCAGAACCAGCCATTCTATCTGCCTGCTCATTTCCCAACACACCGGCATTACTGGAGAGAATATCCAAAAGATGCTAACTACCAGGGACCATTGAACTGATGCTTGCCACTCTGCTCGGAACATACCTGTCACCACCTATGGTTAAAAGCTGTGTCGTCGTGTAGTATATATAGAACACGCGACATCGGCTCTCATTTAACTGGAGGCAACACAATGTGACATCATTTTGATGTAGAAGAGTGAGAAAAAATGAATGAAAGGTCAGGGAGGGTGTAGATGGGCCGGGAAACGTAAACTGGACCATAAATAAAGTAAAAGTTATCACTCTTCGTTCACTATACATAACATAAAAGATACAAGGTGTCACATAAAAATTACAAAGTGTCAGGTGACAAAGTTTTACAAGAGAAATATACAGCCCAGAATCGTGGCATTAAAACAATCTGTGGCCTGTTCCCTGGGGCCTCGGTGTGGTATACAAGGGCCCATTCATGACGCACCTTTCCAACAATCCCGTCTAACGGGGTCCCGTGTCGGGCTGACCCTGCCAGCCAATGAGATCGCGGAATTCTGGGACAAGCGGCAGGTGTTTTCGGTAGAATATTTCAGGTGTGAAAAGGGTCGCCCAGATAGAGGACCCAACACACGGCTGTATCCTAGAGATACCGGGACTACACTTACAAGCAGGCGCACAGGTGTATAGACACACTTTTAAGACGCATTCGCTGAGGCACAACAACATCTTAGAAACAACTGTCACGTTCATGAACAAATCTGAAAGAGCAAGTTGGAATGGTTATTTGTGTGTGTGTGTGTGTGTGTGCGTGTGTGGCCCAGAAGAAAACATATAATTACTTTGCGTAGGTTTTTAAAGCAGATCATCTGGGAGGACGGCGTTGATAAATGGTGCAGCGAAACCTACATCTGGGAGGACGGCGTTGATAAATGGTGCAGCGAAACCTACGGCGGCGTTGATAAATGGTGCAGCGAAACCTACATCTGGGAGGACGGCGTTGATAAATGGTGCAGCGAAACCTACATCTGGGAGGACGGCGTTGATAAATGGTGCAGCGAAACCTACATCTGGGAGGACGGCGTTGATAAATGGTGCAGCGAAACCTACATCTGGGAGGACGGCGTTGATAAATGGTGCAGCGAAACCTACATCTGGGAGGACGGCGTTGATAAATGGTGCAGCGAAACCTACATCTGGGAGGACGGCGTTGATAAATGGTGCAGCGAAACCTACATCTGGGAGGACGGCGTTGATAAATGGTGCAGCGAAACCTACATCTGGGAGGACGGCGTTGATAAATGGTGCAGCGAAACCTACATCTGGGAGGACGGCGTTGATAAATGGTGCAGCGAAACCTACATCTGGGAGGACGGCGTTGATAAATGGTGCAGCGAAACCTACATCTGGGAGGACGGCGTTGATAAATGGTGCAGCGAAACCTACATCTGGGAGGACGGCGTTGATAAATGGTTGCAGCGAAACCTACATCTGGGAGGACGGCGTTGATAAATGGTGCAGCGAAACCTACATCTGGGAGGACGGCGTTGATAAATGGTGCAGCGAAACCTACATCTGGGAGGACGGCGTTGATAAATGGTGCAGCGAAACCTACATCTGGGAGGACGGCGTTGATAAATGGTGCAGCGAAACCTACATCTGGGAGGACGGCGTTGATAAATGGTGCAGCGAAACCTACATCTGGGAGGACGGCGTTGATAAATGGTTGATAATCGGTGCAGCGAAACCTACATCTGGGAGGACGGCGTTGATAAATGGTGCAGCGAAACCTACATCTGGGAGGACGGCGTTGATAAATGGTGCAGCGAAACCTACATCTGGGAGGACGGCGTTGATAAATGGTGCAGCGAAACCTACATCTGGGAGGACGGCGTTGATAAATGGTGCAGCGAAACCTACATCTGGGAGGACGGCGTTGATAAATGGTGCAGCGAAACCTACATCTGGGAGGACGGCGTTGATAAATGGTGCAGCGAAACCTACAAAAAGATGAACAAATTCATCACTAAAGACAGCCGAACCACGACACTGGGCTAAAATCCTGGTATAATTGAGACGACAGAAGAAGAAGAAGAAGAAGAAGAAGAAGAAGAAGAAGAAGAAGAAGAAGAAGAAGAAGAAGAAGAAGAAGAAGAAGAAGAAGAAGAAGATGAAGAAGAAAAAGAAGAAGAAGAAGAAGAAGATGATGATGATGAAGAATATAAAGGAAAAGAAGATTTCGGGTAAAAAGTGATTTAAAAGTGTTTATTAACGCAAAATGTACATTTCCACGACTACCCCCCCCCCCCTTTTCCTCTCTCTATATAGCAGCCACACCAAGGTACCTCTACTGACTGTTCCCATGAGAAGTTGGTCAGATTGTCTCATCTCAGCATCCCAGCCAGTTACTTCTTTAGAGAGGAGGTAGAGCGGCTGTCAGTCATTCGCCTCCTTCTTTGCCTTCACTAGCTGTAAATTCTAGCAGAAGGTTCTGGTTGTTCGTCCACCTCTGGACTTTAGTTTTATTTCAGAAACTGAGTGTTGCGTGCACATGTTTTATAGAAGTGACTTATGCAGACTGTTGGTTCCTTGTCTCTCATGCAAATGCACATCGACATTGAAGGAATGTCAATCACTGATTCCCTAGTAGTTTATCTACTTTTAAATGTTAAAGAAACCTTATAACGGTGCTAGATTAATATTTTTATCGATCAGCCGCATTTACTTTCCAGGCCATGTCCTGGCACCTATTTTAGGAAAGCTGTACATTCGTGCATCCCATTCTTTATTCCCATGTCACGCAATCGCGTTAGTGTCGAGACACGTCATAATCCATTAGTCCATACAGTGTCGATGTTATCTGCTGTACAGGCTTCTTCCCACAATGCCTCAGTGCACTGCTGGTTTGTTGGTCCGCTCGCTCTTGAGCTTGCACGCCGGCATGGTCAGGTGTATAGATCCACCAGAGCTACGGAGTTTGTGCGACTGTGCTGAGATCTGATGCAACAGTTATGTGCTGCTGTTCATCCACTGATATGAGACGACCGTTACAACCAGATTCAATGATTGATTTGTTTATCCATTCTAGTAACCATGGAAATGAGTTTTCTGGAAAGGCTGT
>CAJHNH020008465.1:790000-812500 GCA_905116865.2 Candidula unifasciata
ACGAAATTCGGTTATATTATGTAAGACGGACAGACATATATAAAGACAAAAAGAGAGGCAGAAAGAAAGACATACAGAAAAAGTAGATAGATGAAATTCGACTGGATCATGTTAGACAGACAAACAGGAGGACAGACAGACGGGCATATAGATAGGTTTTAGAATTTTGACACCACAGACCGACCGACCGACCGACCGACCGACCGACCGACCGACCGACCGACCGACCGACCGACCGACCGACCGACCGACCGACCGACCGACCGACCGACCGACCGACCGACCGACCGACCGACCGACCGACCGACCGACCGACCGACCGACCGACCGACCGACCGACCGACCGACCGACCGACCGACCGACCGACCGACCGACCGACCGACCGACCGACCGACCGACCGACCGACCGACGGACGGACGGACGGACGGACGGACGGACGGACGGACGGACGGACGGACGGACGGACGGACGGACGGACGGACGGACGGACGGACGGACGGACGGACGGGACGGACGGACGGACGGACGGACGGACGGACAGACAGACAGACAGACAGACAGACAGACAGACAGACAGACAGACAGACAGACAGACAGACAGACAGACAGACAGACAGACAGACAGACAGACAGACAGACAGACAGACAGACAGACAGACAGACAGACAGACAGACAGACAGACAGACAGACAGACAGACAGACAGACAGACAGACAGACAGACAGACAGATAGATAGATAGATAGATAGATAGATAGATAGATAGATAGATAGATAGATAGATAGATAGATAGATAGATAGATAGATAGATAGATAGATAGATAGATAGATAGATAGATAGATAGATAGATAGATAGATAGATAGATAGATTTCACTCAGTCTGCATTGCTAAAGGAGCAACGGTAGACTCTACCTACTGCCACATGCTAAAGTTAGTTGCGTATCTTTTACTATAGACACGTAAAACTGCCAATAAGACATTTCTCGAAATACTTCCCTGCGAGGGTTCCCGGGGCCCACTGGGAAACCCGACACTCTGATGGCCTTAAGAAACATGTCGTAAAAGGGGGACTTATTTAAAGCTGAACGAACAAGGAGGAGAAGAAAATACACGCATCAAAGTAAAACGACAGTGTCTAAGCCTCTATGGCTGCCAATCGGATTTATATCAAAACCCAAGCTAAGCTGACCAAAAGACCCAGCAATACATAAGCAAACAACACAATAGAAAATCTCAAAAATGATAAAAAGTACACATTTTTTTAGACACGACACGAAACATGTACAAACTTTATACAAGGTAATATGTGTTTTTTTTTTAAAAGATTCAAAAATCTGAACCCAAGGCGTCAAATAACAAACCTAAATCCTGGGGGTCGGCTCTGTGGCAAAGTCGATGCGAACGCTTCGCTTCGTAGTGCCGGGATCGATCCCAGCTGCAGGCAATGCGCCTTGCGTTGGTTTTGACAGTGGTATCAAGAAAGCCTACCGTCCAGAAAGAAATGGCAAACTACTGGACGTAAATTTGCCTAGAGAAACCACACAACAGCTAGGGGCTGTTAGGGTTGGTTCTGCAACGTCCTGTAAAGGATACGCAACAACCTTTTAAATCCTGGGGGAAAAGCCAGGTTTTGGCAGCCCTGGTGGCACCTAGAAACAGTAGATCCTGTGAGCACACACAAGAGTCAGCTACAGCAATGAAGCGTCCGATGTATGCCAGACGCCTCTCCAGTGATTTAGGTCTGTGGTAGCGGGACGGGACAGAAGGTGTCAGTGTAAAAAGAAAAGACCGGAAGATTAGGGCCGACCAAGTGAAAACGTTCGCGACACACTGGAGACCCAACAGAGAAGAAAGAGCGACACTTAAGTGTGAGAGATTTGAGGGAATCACTGTAGGGCTTAGCGTGAGCTTACTTTCATCCTTGGCCCATGTGTGCTTCATTATTTCCGCGGCTTCGTAGATGGTGAAGTTGTCTACCCTTGGCAGGTCATTTGCAAAAGACTATGAGATTGTCTGTGCTTGGCGGGCCCGTGGCATGCAGACTGAAGTTGTCTGATGTTGGCATCCAGCGCGCATTTTATATGCACACCCTACCCTCCCATTTTTTAATGCCTGTTATTACCACTCTTGCGGTGTAGGCGGGAGGGACTTCTTTGGGGGGTATTCAGGGCCTCACGGCTAGTGCTGTGGCCCAGGACTGGGTAGGTCAGGATTTTGATTCTGCCCGTGGCAGGGAAAAATATATACCACCTTACCGAGGATTCGAACCTGGGTCTCACTATAAGTGGCTAGCGTTGTCAAACGTTCGATCAGCCGCTTCTCATAACAATTAATGGAACAAAACATTATATATTTATTTTTAAAATGTAATTGAGATCCTATACAGTATTTTATTTCACAAAGCATGCCACTGAAAATAATTCCGCCTGTCAAGGTTGGCACGGGTGGCGCAGGTAACCGATACAGACACAAGACGAAAGTATTTAAAAACTCAAAGCTATACTGACCCAACCAATATGCAACTCTGCCGCCTACAAATGACAGTCTGCTTTGCTCAAGGAGCAAAAGTAGATTTTACCCACTGCCACTGGCTGAAGTAAGCTGCGTATCTTTTCCCACAGACAAGTCAAACTGACCGAGACACAGTCCTCCGATATGACGTACTGCCATTTGTTGGAGTTGGTTACATATCTTTTACTACAGACAAGTCACACTGACAGTACCCCGATATGACCTACTTTAGACCTACGTCTAAAGCGTAGACCTACGTCTAGAGCGTAGACCTACGTCTAAAGCGTAGACCGACGTCTAAAACGTAGACCTACGTCTAAAGCGTAGACGTACGTCTAAAGCGTAGACCTACGTCTAAAGCGTAGACCGACGTCTAAAACGTAGACGTGCGTCTAAAGCGTAGACGTAAGTCTAAAGCGTAGACCTGCGTCTTAAGCGTAGATCTACATGAATACCATCATTAGAGAGAAGCTGGATTAGGACCATGTCTAGATTATATTGAAAGATAAAGAATGAAACGGTTCGGCTATCTAGTGAGCAGCAGAACTTTCGAAACAACGGCAAGAGAATGACCAACAAAGAGATGGATAAATGGGTTAGCTGAAACATGCAAAAATATGAATAAATCCATTACTCAAGCCACCCGAGAAGCGCAAGACAAATACAGAAAACGACGACAGCCTGGTATCAATGAGACGACAAAAGAAGAAGTAGAAATAACCGCGATAGTTTTTGTGTGATTTTACTGGGCAATATTACGTTAGGTAGTCTGCCACTGCATATCAGCGGCTGGCGCTTTCATACTGCTATCGAAATCAACGCAAACTGCTCTGCTGCCAGTTCACACACAGATGCGATCGAAAAGGATATTTGGGAACGACCAAGTAAAATCCCTTGGCAGTGGGAAATCGAAAAGAGTGGCCTAACGGCGCTCTCAGGGCAAAATTTAGAGTTAAAAATCTACCCAAAGTATTTCTGGATCCTAGTGTGTGCTACGGAGTTCGTGCAATGCGCTGAGATTCTTCGGACGCAGGCTTGAGTCAGAAGTATAACGGAGCACTTGTGGGTGACTATCCTTGTGTTATGATGTTGCTCCGTTGTCTAAACCTAAACCAATCATCAAGTTGAATCCACACACACTTTCTCCTTAAGACAGGCTAGCAGCAGAAACAAGAAGACTTGGACGTCATATCGTGAAATAGTTCTAGCAGACAGAGGGTATTGATAAAGATTATTAGAACAGTCGTTCATCGGTTAAGGGTGCCAAACAGTATATGTGCTGCCAAGGTAGTTGTACTGGCCCGAATGCCAAGTAATACATCATTCCATATTGCCAAGACATTTCAGTGCCAAGTATCGCCGGAAAAAAAAAAAAAGAAAGAAATGTTAAGAATAAGATCATATTCAGACACAACAGCAAAAGATGGCTCAAACAGAGACCTCCACCTTCTCCTTCTCCTTCCTGCCATGGGTTTTGAGATGAGATGACCACACGCCTCTATGAAGGCTGGGATACGTGGCATATCCTCTACCGATACATTGAGATTACTTTCCAAGGTAACAATATCTATATATCTGTTCAGAGCTGGAATTTCCCTATCGCATACAGAGAACATGTCTGCAGAAATTATGAAATAAATCTGCGGTGCCTGCTCAAATGGGCAAATTTCTGAGATACATTCCGAGCAGGTTCGGCTCGTCACCTGGGGACAGAGCCATCAAGTAGTAGGAACTCTAATCACAAACCTGCACTGGCCAATGGATAGGTTTTAGTTCACAATGGATCTTACTAAAAAAGGCACGCTAAAGTCGGAAGTGCCGGCCAAAAGACACAACACAGTTTTAAAAAAAAAAACAATTATGCAACTCCTTCTGGACAGTGGTCAGATACAGGCTTCGAGTACATAGATGTGCACCTGCCTTTAACACTTAACAGATAAACTGCTGGTATTCTGTGTATCTAGTTAGTAATTTACATTAATAGATTAGTGAAAACTATTAGGAAACTGCAAAGATGTGGTTTTAAAGAGGAATGATGAGAATATCGTGTACATATAAAAGAGCAATGAAGATGTCTTGAAACTCACAAAGAGAACTGATTGCCATCAGAAAGAGAAAATCTACATTCTTTTGGTCATGTGATGAGAAAGAGGAAACTGGAGCACATCGTGACAGTAGGAAAGTTGGAGTGGAGGAGAGGAAAAGGGAGACAGAGAAACGATGCTGGACAGATTGACATCATGGCATGGAAGATCTGTGTCAAAGATGACTGTAAGTACACGAGACAGAAGGTTGTGGACAGACTTGACTACCAACGCCACACCGTATGGGCTTTAAATAGGAATTAGTAATTTGAAACAGTCGTTATACGAGAATGAGCCAACGACTGGACAAGGATGTGAGCGTTGTACTTATCAGAAAGCGCTTGATATTTTACTATTCACTGCTTCCGTTTATAGATCACAGTGAAAGGCGTATGCTCCAACTGTGTATGAACTACAATATCATTTTCGGGAAAACGGGACTGAATTCTTGGTAAGGTAGTAAATTTTTTCTGTTAGGAACAAAAATTAAATCTTAAATTACACTGTTCACGTCGACTGGCTGACTGCACACTCACCATGCGGTCTTAACTTCTCAAGTTCAAATCCTCCTCCTCCAGCGCCTTAAAATGTGGTAAATACTGGCAGCAGCGACCCCCCCCCCCCCCCCCTCTCTCTCCCAGCAACACAAGGGCACTAATCTTCAAACCGATATGGCGGATAGGTGGGTTTATTGTTCAAGTCGTGGCAAGGTTTTTGCTAGACTTAAAGGATATATGTAGTTCCATCGCCACCGACTGAGTGTATAGCGCGACACCGCGAGCGGTGGACTTCATTTGGAATGCTTTCCGCCAACATCGGTCTGTGTTGTGAACAGCAGATCTGGGTTGTGGCCAGTAGCCCTGCTGCCAGAGAACCGGTGGTGACTTATGCAATTAACTGCGTATGCACAGTAATGTTGTAACTGTTACTTCCATCGACAATAAACTGTATGTCTTGTACTGTACTGTTTGTGTTGGCACCTCTGACTGCTGCCTAATGCATTTATTGCACGTGTATACTGTTAGATTTGCAGAGACCGCAGTCTGTGTCGATGGTTTTTGTACTTCTTCCCCACAAGGGACGATGAAAGATATTCTGCATGATTTTCTTTTTGGGGGGGGGGGGGGGGGGCATAGATACAGAGCAACCAAGGGGTTACCCGTTTGCTGTGAAATTAGAACTGCTATTACCTGATTACAAGGTGACATCAGCCGCTACCAAAGCAACATTCACCACAACAAATCTGATAAGTTGTCTGCCATGATGAATTTAAGTTGTCTGCCATGATGAATTTATCTTTAAAGGGCGGTAATCACAGGCAGGCATCTGCAGACGATACCAGCCACTTCTAGTTGATTCAAACCGGCACCTGCACAAAAAACATCCCACAGAACTGCAGACGTGTACTTGCATACTCATCAGCATCACGTTCACACGAAATTATCTGCAGTTAGGCGAAATATGGCAGACTTAACAACGCCCCCGTTCCTATGTATTTTTTTCTAATTTTTTTGCCAGTATCGTGAAATCTCTGTGAAGTCAGCGATATATGTTTTGCCGTCTCCGCCAGCTAAAATATCAGCGAAAGTTGCAAATTATGGAAACACGTGGTTCTTATGTAATAATGACGATCTCAGACGAGACGTGTTCGTGTACTTTACTTTTAACACGTCATCGAGATAATGGGAGCCGATGTGGTGTAGCGGCTAGATGCTCGGCTGCGGATCTAAAGGTCGTAGGTTCAAATCCTAACAGAGCCCGACTATGTTTTTTAAATGACCTTGGCTCACAGCTGCTAGTGTTGGCGATGACGACAGCAGAATATGTTTTTTATCCCACAGATCAGAACCGCTTCTTCCCATCACCCAGTCGCAGCGACACGTGCACGCCCACCGCAAACAGAGATCAGAGCAGGAGAAGCACAACACACCCAATCAATGCACCTTAAATGTGTATCAGATAAAAAATCCTGTAAAGTAAAGGCGGCCGGCGTAATGCTGACCACGTCACCCATTAAATGACGATTGGACTATAAAACATAGCTCTAGCCCTATACGCCCGACTACGCTCCCAACAACACAAACTACTGCATAAGGAGGAATAAAGAACACTCACAGATGGCTCGATTCTGAGACCCTCCTTGGACACATCATCCCCATCATTGATCTAAGAAAACCATCGATCACCCATCGACAATTCACATGCAATTGAAGTGAAAAACTTCGGGGCATGGGGGAAAAAGATGCGCAAATAATTTTATATCTAAGAAAGGCTACAGGTTACTTAAATTTTTCTAGCATGTTCTAACATTTCTTGGCGCGTGCCCTTATTAATAGAAGTCGCGGCAGAGAGAGTGCTTTCCCTGGCCATTAACTCTCCATTTGGCGGCGCCCAAAAAACGAACTCGCTGAAGAGATGAAACAAGCTGGAGCGTACACACGGTGACATCCGGGATTACACAAGTTGATGGGCTTCGTATAACAATAGTTCGCTTAATGGAAAACTGATTCAAGGAAGATAGCGCCATGTAGAAGGCGCTAGAGATCTGCACCACAGACAGCGGAGTGCAAGTAAGGATGAGTTCCCCGTGTGGGTTCCGGGGCCCTATTATAGGGAAAACAAGAATAGACCCACTGCCTACTCAGAAGCATGTCGTAGGAGTCGACTAATTGGCAGCTTCCTTTGAAGTCGCAGTGCAACTGCCCGTGAGGCAAAAAACCAGCAGTCTGCAAACAAATTAGTCAGATCTGTCAAACGGATGCAGACGCCATAATCAGGTTCTAGAATAGGAGGGCTGCAACCCAGAAGTGGACGAACAACCAAAATTTTCCGCCGGAGTTTACAGCCGGTGAACGTGAAGAAGAAGAACAAGAAGTAAGGACGAGTTGCCCAAAAAAAGCTAGCTCTGATAGCAACAGGTGGTTGCAGTGTCCGGCTGACCTGATGTTCAGTTAAGAATCGACATCACAGCATTCTGGAAATTTCCATAACCACTGCATCCCCGTCTTTAGCAATCAGCGCAGTTTTAATTTATGTGGTACCAGTTTCTGTCTAAATGTGTATAGTCTTGCATTGTTTTTTAATGTCGGCCAGTTAACACCCCCTCCCCCGCATCTTCCAGCACCCAGTCTAAGAGACACGTGTAAGCCAACCGAGATTAGTAAACCACAGGCCTCTATAAAGGTTGTGGTGCCACCATCTTCTCCACTGCTCCACACAGCTGGATTTCCACTGGAATGCCAACAGGCCAAATCAGGGATCTCTTTACTGCATGTAGAGAGGATGCCTGCAGCACATGTTCAGTATGTCGTAGGACCTGTCCACGTGGACAAAGCTGAGTTAAGTTGACTCAAGAACAGACATCACAGCAATCAAGGCATTCCCGTAAGCGCTCCGTCCCCATCTTCAGCAGCCAGCGCAAAGTTCCCAACACCAATGATGCCGGTAGCATTCTCAGCGTCGAGCATAGGCCGGAATCACTCGTCACTGCCCGCTGCATCACCCTCACAAGACTGTGGTGATACGTTTGCTCCTCAGAAATGCACACGCTTTCTTACAAGTTACAAGGCCCTAACCGCGTCTGCCTTATCATGCATCAATATTCCACCAAGTTGTGCAGAGCCAACACATCTGTCCGCCTGTTCATTATAGGGGGACTGCGTGGTCTCCAGGCATGGCGTCCGCCTCGAGTGCAGGATGTCCCGGGTTCAAGTCCCGATGAATGGTGGGATTTTTCCAAGTGGATTTCTAGTAATTTCCTCTGGTCTCTATGTAGTAAGATAGGATGCCCGTGTGTAATGTTGCGCACGTAAAATAATCCCTTAGCAGTTGGAAGTCAAAAAGAGTAGCATAACGGCGCTGCCCGGACGAAACTTAAGTTCAAAATCTACCCAAAGTATTTTAGAAACCTCGCGGGTGCTACGGATTTCGTGTTTTGTGCTGAGACACTTCGGACTAAGACTTGAGTTAGAAGTATAACGGAGCACTTACCACCGTGTGCCATGATGTTGATCCGTTGTCCAAACCTTAAACCTTTTTAAGGAGGAAAATTTGGGTCTTCAAGATTGAATTGTAAATGGGCAGTGTTCAAAGAGGCCCTAATGGCCGCCTTGATCTGGGTTTTATTTTCCTCATAAATGGATCATGTTGACAAATGTTGTCGATGATGGATGTGCTAGTGTTGGCGATCACGAAAAATGACGACAGCAGAATATGTTTTTTTATCCCACAGATCAGAACCGCTTCTTCCCATCGCCCAGTCGCAGCGACACGTGCACGCCCACCGCAAACAGAGACCAGGGCAGGAAAAGCACAACAAACCCAATCAATGCTCCTTTTCAACTAATCAAATCCACGAGTCCAAGGTAAAGCATTTAAAATCACTTTGCGAGCAATGAATTTCAATCTCTGCTCACACGCCTCAAGACAAAAGCTCTCGTCTATGTCACGCGAGCCTGTTTACGACCGCTCAATAAATCCGACTCTGCGTATTAATCTGAGCGGAAGAATCTTTATTTTCCTTTTTTGGTCAATCAATGTTTACATGTAAAATATATAGAAGTGGTTCAGAGGGGAAGATTTACTGAACACCAGATCCCAAATGGAATACAACACCTCAAAAGCTGTTGACATTATTCGCAAAAGAAATTTTAAATGGGTTAAAAAGGAAGTCGGTAATGCAGAGTTTCAAACCCTGAATAGAAGCGCAGAAATGAAAACACTGATGATCAACTACAGACCATACAAGAACTGTAGTATGATTACTTCAAATAGGATATATCGATTCCTGCTATAGGGGAATGCTAGCCAAGTCAACGAATGCGAGGAGAAGTCGGATTTGCCGAGCGAAAGAAGCACAAGAGAGATATTTTGATCCGATCAGATACTGCAGTGAAGTCCAAAGCACGAAAATACTGAAACGAATGAAGAAAAAATGCACGTCATGGTCGAATTACAGGTAGATGTTCAACTCATTCTGTTCTAACTCCACCGAGATGTAAACAGGGTGCAGATAGGCATACGGTGTAGGCAGGAGGTTAATTTGATTGTTTAATAGATAAATGGGCTATCCTCCGAATAACAGGCACAAAAGATGGCGGCCGCAAAAAAAATCCTAACAGAGCCTCAGTCACGTGTCAATTGCGTACTTCCGGCGACTTAATTTGCGGTTTTCCGGCGACTACCGCCACCGTCAAGAGTCCCTCACGAGTAGCAGCTTCCGCATCTTCTGCAGCTTTGCTCGTGAGTCCTAGTCTAGTTTAGACCCAATCCACGCCGCGTGAGCGACGTGGGGGACTCTAGGCTGTGGCCGTAGTCGCCGGAAAACCGCAAATTAAGTCGCCGAAAGTGCGCAATTGACACGTGACTGAGTCCCTGTTTTTGGCCGCCATCTTTTGTGCCCGTTATTCAGAGGATAGAGGATAAAACAATCGTCTGACACAGTTCAGTCGGCAGGCAATGACAGAAACACACCGAGAACAGGCATACAAAAACAGAGACATAATTAAAAATCAGATGCAGACATTGACACACACAAAATATATCGCCCTGTTCGTAATACTTTCCAATTTCAACCTTAACAGAAATTAACACTCGGACGGAACTTAAATAATGCAGATTATGAAACGAGCCGACACGACACTGTGCAGTGTCCTCGTTAGCCGTTCAACCGTAACAAGCTAAATAAGACCGGCTTTGTCAGGATTCCTTTGCCACAGGGCAAGCCTTTCTGGTGTCTTCCAAGTTGCCCAGTCCACGGATCAACAACTCCATATGAAAAAGCCGAACGTTGGGAACAAGTCGTGCGAAGCTACGGTTGATTTAACTGCCGATAATCTTAATGAAAACAACAGTACCAACGATTGGCATGTTCCGAGCGATACTTCTAGCAGACATGTGCGGGCGGTAGTTAACTTATGTTGTCACAATCGACATCATTGCACATTTGGCATCCCCATGCGTGCTCAGTTCTTCGATGCAGCAGCCACTCCAGGGTAATTCTACTAATTATTCCCATGAGAGGCTGGTTATATAGTCTCCTATCTCGGTCTCGAAAACGGCATAGACGTGCTTCTCCATTCTTCACTCCCAGGTCACGCAACTGTCTTAGTTCCAGGGATTCCTCATTATCCACTAGCCCAGCTCCACAGCGGTAACGATATATGCTCTGTCCATGCTTCTTACCACATATGTTGGTGCACTGCTTGCCAGTTGGTCCGCTCGCTCATTACCCTTTACGCCCGCATGACCAGGTGTCTAGATCCAAACTAGGGAGGTTAAGTGCATGTAACTGGCATTAAAAAAAAAATGTGGAAAGAAGGCAATCACTGCCATAGTATGATCGATCAGTATGTTTCCTCCAAGTTGCTAGGTACCATCCCGATATTTAAAAATAACCCGAACCACAAACCCCAGATACTCCGTTCAACTTCTAGCGGAGTTATAATTAGGGCACCCATAACGATTGCATCAGATAGTCAGGTCCTGCAGTCATGTGCCAGTAAGGACGCTCGCAATATGTTGACTGCGGCAATCCATTATCTGGCAATAAAGATCTCTTGTCTGCTGGGGACTGGAACGGCCTTGAATACAAACTCGAGAAAAGCTGTACCCAGATACGTAATGTGTGTATCTATTTGTGTGGGTCGTGAGTGTGTGTGCGAGCGCGTGTGGTAAGGAATCGACACACACGGTTAACTCAATGACCATAACCGTATTTGATTTCTCAGCCACTATCATCAGGAGGTGGAGGCAGTAACGGCAGCATTCCGATGGCTTGAGAACAGCACAACCCGATATGTTGCTGTAAAGGACTCATAAAGCGTGCTTTCGACAATTCAAACTGGAGTTTTGTGCAGGGCTGCCAATGATGGGTTTTTACACCAAGATCTAGGTTTTTATTTGACGCCTTGGGTTCAGATTTTGGAATATATATCCTTATAAAAAAGTGGGTAAGTGTTTCGTTTCGTAGCTTTAAAATGTGTACTTTATAACAATCTTGATTTTTTGTTCTCTCTGCTTATGTATTGCTTGGGGGGTTTTTGTTCAGCTTAACTGGGGGTTTTTTTTAAAAATCCTTTTGGCCGCCCTGGTTCTGTGTGCAGAGTTGCTTGCTTCGCTTGATACGACTCAGGTCAGGTGCATTTCATGGACTGTCCGTTCAGGAGGTTCAGGTGTGTGAGGTAACGAGCTAGCAGATAGATTAGCTGCTGCTACTCTTCTGGGCTTTGAGCTACTTTATGACAAAGCAGACGTGATGAAGGCTTTTTGGTGTTAAATGGACAGTGCCAAAAAAACAGACAGTGAAACACACAATGACAGACAATTCAAAGGAAAGTGAGTAGAGATTTTGAAAGATATTTAACACTGATGGACAAACACAGGCGGACTTGTTGCAGCTGGTACTATAAGCACGTCGACTTCTCGTTATCTACTGAAGAAGAGGAGGGAGCATTTGTGAAAATTTCTCGAGTGCAATGATGTTAATTCATTCATTCACACCCCACTAAGATCACACACAACTGATGACGTCACAAACAAGGATACTCACTCGCAGAAACTTTTGCCGTCCGACGTTGTCTTGCAGGGGCGTCCATTTTTGCAGGGACTTGGGTAGCAGGAAGGAAACCCTGTGAACGTTGTTAAACACATCAAATTAACCATCAAGTCTACAACAACGCCGATACTGAACAATGTCACAATATTTATCAAGTCCTCAATATTCGCCTTCGGTTCTTTATTAATATCCCACGCCCAGATGACGTCACAGTACAGTCAAACATTTAAGATGGTGGTAAGACTGGGTTTCTAGGCTTATCTGATGATTTTAACGACTCCAAAACATCTAGAACTGGACCTAACCCTAACCCACCTACGCCCCGCGAGGGAGTGCAGCCCAGGTCCCACGACTGCATGCAGCCTATCTACTGAACACTGAAATATTAGACTGTCCCGTGACCTGTGGATTTTCCCTGTTTGGAGCAGGATATTAATAAAGCACCTCTTCTTCTTCTGTCTTTGTCCTACACGTAGCAGAGAGGAGTTATTTGTAGTTTCCTGTCTTTGGCTAGTTGCCCAGTTTGTGTTAATGTCAAACAGCGTTTGTCTAACGTCTCTGATTCCTTTCATTCATATCTTTCTTGGTCGGCATGTTGACTTGTAACCTGTTTTTCTCATGCAGTATTTTTCAACTGATGTCTGATTTTTATTCTATTCCGACCAGATCCTGACAAACAACCCACATTTTGCATAAACACAATTTGCATTGACTAGCAAACCAAATTAACCTTCATAATATTACTTGCATTAACAATTAAACCACATAAATAGTTAAAGACTCCAACAATGTGGGTACTGACGAGCAAACCAAATTAACCTTCATAATATTACTTGCATTAACAATTAAACCACGTAAATAGGTAAGACTACAGCAATGTGGGTACTGACAAACAAACCAAATTAATCATTACGTCTATAAAACGTTAGGCGTTGACAAACATACAAAATCACCGTAACCACCACGGCTATAAAAATATTGGCACTGATAGTCCAAGCAAATTAATCGCTAAAAGACTTTATAAAATGTGGTTGTTCGCAAACTAACAAAATTACCCATTTCATTCATTCATTCAGTAGCATGTCCCTCGCGGAACCTCGCTGCCATAACAACCCTCCGGAAAACCTTCCTATCATGAGCAAGATGTCCTGCGTCTGATGCACCCATCTGGAGATCATCTGCCACATCCTGCACCCATCTTCTCCTTGGCCTTCCTCTTCCTCTCTTCCCAGGCATATACCCCTCCATTATTGTTCTCTCTAGACCTCCATGACGTTTCAAGTGACCAAATATTTCATTTTCTTTGTTTTATTGTCTTTACTAGCCAACCCTCTTCAATATTCAGCTCTTGAAGTATGGATGCATTTGTTCTTTTCTTTACCCAAGATATTCTTAGAACCTGTCTGTAACATTTATATTCAAATGCATTTATGCGCTGTTCCGCTTGTTTAGTAAGTGTCCAGGTCTCACAGGCGTATGTTGCAATGGGAAAGATGCATGCTCTTAAAAATCTGACCTTTGTAATTCTATCTGTACAATTCCATAATTTATTCAGTTGTTTTAGTCTTTGAAGAGCAATTGATAGTCGCCGTTTAATTTCTTTCATTGTGTCACCATTGTTGGTAACCAGTAACCCAAGATATTCGAAATTTTCCACCACTTCCAATCTTTCAATATTAACATATATTTCCTTCTCCATGGCAGTTTTGTTTGTATGCATTATCTTTGTTTTTGCTGTGTTAAGAAATAAGTTATGATTTTTCACTATTTCTTTGGAGTGAGGTTAATAAGTTTTCTAAACATTTTGTGATGTTGATAGTAATACTGTATCATCAGCATAACGAATTTCTGGTATTTCATTGACCACCGATGTTTAGGGCATCATATTGTTCCTTGTTTATATCATCTCTTACATTTCTCATTATATTTTCGGCGTACAGGTTGAACAAATACGGTGACAGCACACATCCCTGACGGACTCCTTGCTTGATGCCAAACCAGTCTGATGTCTCTCCATCTATTCTGACTGCTGCTTGTTGGTCTTGATAGAGCATTTTAATGAGCTGCACTATATGTGATGGAAAAACCCCCGTATTCCTCATGATTTCCCAAAGCTTCTGATGTTGTACACAGTCAAATGCTTTTGAATAATCCACAAAACATAAGAACAGATTTACATTAAATTCTCTACACTTCTCTATTATTAAACGCATGTTAAATATATGATCTCTTGTTCCTCTTCCCTGTCTAAATCCAGCCTGAGCTACATTAATCTCTTCTTCCATTTTCTTTTGCAGTCTTCTCATTATAATTTTTAGTAGAATTTTACTTGCATGACTGATAGGGCAATAGTTCGATAGTTTGTACATAATTTCAGGTCACCCCTTTTTGGTATTGGAATGAAGATAGTTCTCTTCCAGTCTTTTGGCCAATATGGCACTATTTCCATATCTTTTCACATAATGCATGATAGATTTTTATGCTTTCTTCTCCTCCCGCTTTAATCAATTCAGCTGGTATCTCATCACATCCAGGTGATTTACCATTTTTCAGGCTCCTTATTGCCCATGAAATTTCATCTAATGAAGGTTCAGGTTCTGCCTCTACTGTTTCTGGTTCATGTATATCATTCATATCCTCACTGTCATTCATATCATACATTCCGCTGCAGTATTCCTGCCATCTTCCTAGAAATTTGTCTAGATTCTGTTAAAGTAGGCGTTCCCAACTTGTCACAAATAACACCGTTAACTGAGGTTGAAAATTTCTTGTCAATAACTTCATTTCTTGAACATTTCGTAATCTCTTCCATTTTTGTGATGCTGCTCTATTTTAATACAGCAATCTTGTACATACTGATTTTTAGTCCTTTCTTGTGTACTTTCTTATTTCTCGTGTTAAAAATTTATACTTCATCCTACTGTCATTGGTTTCTCCTTTCTTTTTCAGTTCCCTTCGTTGTTTTATTAGTTCTAACGTGTTATGGCGTGATCCATGGTTTATTTTGCTTAGTCCTGGTGGGTATTAAGTCTTTAGCTGCTGTTATCAAGATATCCCTAGCTTGTACCGCGTTAGTTCATCAGGTGTCATTTCCTCTTGTACAGACATCAAGACCTCAAAACGGTTCTTCACTTCTACGTTGTATGCATCTGGTATTTTTGTGAGATCAAATCGAAATGGCCTTGGTCCTCGGGTAAGCTTTTTGAGTTTTATAGTCCAGCATCTTCTTCTAGTAACTGATGATAAAATATCGCAATCTGCAAACTTCGCATGGTTTTTTTGCAGATGTTATGCTCGATCTCCATCTTCCCATTTAGATATTTGTAAAAAAATGTATCCGTCTATTGTTTAAGCTGATACTAGATGCCTATTTATTATTGTGTACTAGTCGGATAGCAAATAATAGTAACAACTACAATACTGCAGTGAAATTTAAGGGGGAAAAAATTAAAATGATGATGATGATAATGAAGAAAAAGAAGACGATGAAGACGAAGAAGAAGAAGAAGAAGAAGAAGAAGAAGAAGAAGAAGAAGAAGAAGAAGAAGAAGAAGAAGAAGAAGAAGAAGAAGAAGAAGAAGAAGAAGAAGAAAAGAAAAATGACAAGAAAAATAATAATAATATTAATAATTAATGATAATATTATTAATAATAATAATAAGGAGAAGACAAAAAAGAGGAAGAGGAAGAAGAAGATGATGAGAAAGCAGCGGTTTGGTGGTGGTGGGGGAGTTCTACACTTCTATACAAACATCCCGGCACTGTCGAGGTTCTCATCTCTGCCAGAATACTAGAAACGGTCTGTGGCTGGTTAGTAGAACAGGTTTCAAATTTTTAGTTCAGTTTGCAGGCGTTAAAATCAACTTAACCTCCAGAACAGTTGGTATCTATTAGAGCTGCACCGAATAGTGATTTTTACTATTCGGCCGAATACGAATAGTGTATCGTCATCATAAGGTGTCTTGCCGACTGGCGTGGGCGATTATGCCTCGCCACAGTCTGCGATCACCTGCAGCATGTATTAGTTCGTGTGCTGACACACCTCCATGCCATGCAACAAGACTGTCAAGAATCTTCTCTCGTTGTCTTCCTCTATCCCTCCTTCCACACATCTTTCCAGTGGTCACCACATGTTCAATTTTCCCTCTTCTCATAACATGGCCGAAAAATGACGACTGTCTCCTTCTGATGTCTGTGATTAGTTGTCCTTCGGGCTTCTGCCTCTTTCAAAACCTCTTGGTTGCTTTTTTTAAGCTGTCTAATATATTTTAAGCGTTGTTCTGTAAAACCACCTTACTTATCCGCTGCACCTTTACGAATACAGATGGAGATCGTCGCACCTCGAGATAAATACAAAGACAATTTTTAGCACACTGCGGTTGGCATTATATACAGTATGAAACACTCTGAGCATACGCGCCCAGTTTGAGAACCTCTGCTGTAATGCCTCGGTCGAGTCAGCAGGCAAAGACCTTGCCAGCTGCTGTACCGAGCTGCAGTTTCCCCCGCTACGACATACTTAGGCAACAGCAACTACTGTGTTAATGATATAGTTATTTTAGTCAATCGCAGTGTAAGCAGAAACGGGTGTAATGTAGCCACTATTCGTATTCAGCCCGACCGCAAGTATTCCACCGAATAGTTATTAGGTCCACTATTCGACCCCGAAGCGAATACGAAGCGAATATTCGGTACAGCCCTAGTATCTATCAAATGTTACTCTTACTGACGTATTCACTGGAAGTCACAGGAGAAGAGAATCAACACATTATACAGAGGTTGAGAAGAAGAAGAAAAAAACAACAGAAAAAGCCTCAAACGATGCCATTTCAACGCTTAACCAATCAAACACCAGACCATAACGTGTACCAAACAAAATTTCCATCGTCCGTATCAGAAATGTGAAGTTTGATCATATCTGAGGATCCACCTTAGGTGGAAGAGCAACAGCACAAGTAGTAGTAGCAGCAGCAGCAGTAATGGTGGGAGAAGGGGGAGGAAGAGCAGCAGCTGCAGGAGGCAAAAGCAGTTGCTGAGCTGAAGTAACAGCGCAGCGATGGTGGAAATTATTAATAGTTTGTGATCTATAGGCTTAATGCTTTGACAGTTCAAACAATATGTCGGAGGGATTTATTGCATGCTTCTTTCGTTGAATGTAACAGTTGACAAGAAACAATATAGATACTAGCCTATCCCTTGTTTGTTGAATGGGATATTTAATGGGGAAACTATTGGTTCTAGTCTGTTTCGTGTTTGTTGAAGGCAATATCTGATGAGATAACTCTTTTAGTTCGAACCTCGTTTGTTGAATGGAATATTTAATGGTAAAACAGTGGGTTCTAGTCTATCTAGAGTCTGTTGAACGTAATATTTGATGAGAAAACTCTTGGTTCTAGTGCGTAACTGGTTTGTTTACCAGAACATTGCATAGGGAAACTATGGGCTATATTCTGTATTTAATTTACTGTATTAAACATTCGATTTGAAAACTATTAGAATAATAATTTAGGCTTGATTGCATCAGGACAACTGATAAACACACTGCAACAGACTCACAAAATGCGGGGGACTAAGCGGCAAAGTATCAGAGACAGAAAGATAATGACAGAATCAAAAACGGACAGATAGCCAAACAGAGGTGTACAGACAGAAAGATAGTCAGTCAAGCAGACAGATGGGACACTGACACAAACAAAGGCAGATAAACCTAGAGGTTTCGAGAAAGGTACAAGAACACCTTTTCTGATAAAGAAAGAGACAAGTCTAGCTTCAGAGAAAGACAGAGGGAGAGAGAGAGGGGGGGGGGGCGTGTGGAGAGGAAGACAAATGACAAACTGATAGGGGAAAGAGAATCTGGTGAATATAAATATATATATATATATATATATATATATAGAAATATATATAGATATATATATATATATATTAGATATATATATATGAAGATATAACTGCGGAGCAGACACAAAGAAAACAGTGAGGGGGAGACATAGCGAGATATGACGGAGAGAGGGCAGAGAGAGAGAAGAGATGAAGAGATTAACTGCGGAGCAGACAGACAGAAACTGAACAACAGAAAAGGAGAGGGAGAAATTCCAACAGGGGTATACTGAAAACTTGAGAATCCTAAACAGAAACTGCGTCAGAGCTAGAGACATGGACATAAGAGAGAAAGAGGCAGGCAATGAGAGACAGGAAGAGAAAAGGAAACAGAAATGGGCAGGCAGACAAAGAAAGGAAACAGCCAGCTATAGAAAGACAACATGACAACTGCCATCCTAGAGCTATGAAATGCTACACCCAACAACGCTTGTCACTTGAACCATTCATGGGGATCTATTTCTGCATGGATTGAGTATTGTCTGGGTTCAGTTACAAACGACAGAAAAACTACTACCATTGCTGCTATTAAATTTTACTACTACTACTACTACTGCTGCTGATACTACTGCTTCTGTTGTTCTATTATATTACCAACTACACCATGAGATCATCATCTTCTTCCAGTATACACCGACAAAACAATAAACTCTTACAACTGTTCGAGGCAAACCTATTTGTTGTGTATTTCCGGTGCAATCTCTCGCATCTCACTATTTTATTCAATTCTGCATCCAGTTCGCTTCTCGTGCGTGTTTATTTATGTGGGCAATATACTAGGCACACTGAAGGGGAAGCGGACACAAGATCACCAAGCAGGTACTGAAATGAGAAACACGTAGACTGAGGAAACAGGAGTCCGAGAGACACCCTAAGACGTACGTTGCGAATAGAGGCCAAATGTGTAAGACTGGACTCCATCGTGGTATCAAACAGGAATAAACAGGTTAGAACGGAATGGAAGTTTAGACAGCGTGCCCATGTGTCGTAGAACAGAATGAAAGTCCAAACAGCGAGCCCACGTGTCGTAGAACGGAAGTGCAAACAGCGAAACCATGTATCGTAGAACAGAATGAAAGTCCAAACAGCGAGCCCACGTGTCGTATAAATGAATGAAAGTCCAAATAGCGAGCCCACGTGTCGTAGAACAGAATGGAAGTCCAAACAGCGAGCCCACGTGTCGTATAACAGGATGAAAGTCCAAACAGCGAGCCCATGTGTCGTATAACAGAATGGAATCCAAACAACGAGCCCACGTGTCGTATAACAGAATGGAATCCAAGCAGCGAGCCCATGTGTCGTATAACAGAATGAAAGTCCAAGCAGCGAGCCCACGTGTCGTAAAAAAGGATGAAAGTCCAAACAGCGAGCCCATGTGTCGTAAAAAAGGATGAAAGTCCAAACAGCGAGCCCATGTGTCGTATAACAGGATGAAAGTCCAAACAGCGAGCCCATGTGTCGTATAACAGGATGAAAGTCCAAACAGCGAGCCCACGTGTCGTATAACAGGATGAAAGTCCAAACAGCGAGCCCACGTGTCGTATAACAGGATGAAAGTCCAAACAATGTGTCGTTGAATGAAATGAAAGTCCAAACAGCGAGCCCATGTGTCGTATAACAGGATGAAAGTCCAAACAATGTGTCGTTGAATGAAATGAAAGTCCAAACAGCGAGCCCATGTGTCGTATAACAGAATGAAAGTCCAAACAGCGAGCCCACGTGTGTATAACAGTAAAGAAACAATGTGTCGTTGAATGAAATGAAAGTCAAACAGCGAGCCCATGTGTCGTATAACAGAATGGTAGTCCAAACAGCGAGCCCATGTGTCGTAGAACGGAAGTGCAAACAGCGAGCCCATGTGTCGTATAACAGAATGGTAGTCCAAACAGCAGCGAGCCCAAACAGCGAGCCCGTGTCGTTTAACAGAATGGTAGTCCAAACAGCGAGCCCACGTGTCGTTTAACAGAATGGTAGTCCAAACAGCGAGCCCACGTGTCGTAGAACGGAAGTGCAAACAGCGAGCCCATGTGTCGTAGAACGGAAGTGCAAACAGCGAGCCCATGTGTCGTAGAACGGAAGTGCAAACAGCGAGCCCATGTGTCGTATAACAGAATGAAAGTCCAAACAGCGAGCCCACGTGTCGTATAACGAAATGAAAGTCCAAACAGCGAGCCCATGTGTCTTATAACGAAATGAAAGTCCAAACAGCGAGCCCATGTGTCTTATAACGAAATGAAAGTCCAAACAGCGAGCCCATGTGTCTTATAACGAAATGAAAGTCCAAACAGCGAGCCCATGTGTCGTAGAACGGAAGTGCAAACAGCGAGCCCATGTGTCGTATAACAGAATGAAAGTCCAAACAGCGAGCCTCATGTGTCGTATAACAGAATGAAAGTCCAAACAGCGAGCCCACGTGTCGTATAACAGGATGAAAGTCCAAACAATGTGTCGTTGAATGAAATGAAAGTCCAAACAGCGAGCCCATGTGTCGTATAACAGGATGAAAGTCCAAACAATGTGTCGTTGAATGAAATGAAAGTCCAAACAGCGAGCCCATGTGTCGTATAACAGGATGAAAGTCCAAACAGCGAGCCCACGTGTCGTATAACAGGATGAAAGTCCAAACAATGTGTCGTTGAATGAAATGAAAGTCCAAACAGCGAGCCCATGTGTCGTATAACAGAATGGTAGTCCAAACAGCGAGCCCATGTGTCGTAGAACGGAAGTGCAAACAGCGAGCCCATGTGTCGTATAACAGAATGGTAGTCCAAACAGCGAGCCCATGTGTCGTAGAACGGAAGTGCAAACAGCGAGCCTATGTGTCGTATAACAGAATGGTAGTCCAAACAGCGAGCCCATGTGTCGTTTAACAGAATGGTAGTCCAAACAGCGAGCCCACGTGTCGTAGAACGGAAGTGCAAACAGCGAGCCCATGTGTCGTAGAACGGAAGTGCAAACAGCGAGCCCATGTGTCGTAGAACGGAAGTGCAAACAGCGAGCCCATGTGTCGTATAACAGAATGAAAGTCCAAACAGCGAGCCCACGTGTCGTATAACAGAATGAAAGTCCAAACAGCGAGCCCATGTGTCTTATAACGAAATGAAAGTCCAAACAGCGAGCCCATGTGTCTTATAACGAAATGAAAGTCCAAACAGCGAGCCCATGTGTCTTATAACGAAATGAAAGTCCAAACAGCGAGCCCATGTGTCGTAGAACGGAAGTGCAAACAGCGAGCCCATGTGTCGTATAACAGAATGAAAGTCCAAACAGCGAGCCTCATGTGTCGTATAACAGAATGAAAGTCCAAACAGCGAGACCATGTGTAGT
This sequence comes from Candidula unifasciata, assembly GCA_905116865.2. Classification (NCBI taxonomy): domain Eukaryota; kingdom Metazoa; phylum Mollusca; class Gastropoda; order Stylommatophora; family Geomitridae; genus Candidula; species Candidula unifasciata. Next base: position 811,362 of record CAJHNH020008465.1, read on the forward strand.
TTAACAGCACCACAGAACGATGAGCATTTACCTTGACCTTCTGTTTTCAGTAGGCAATGAAGTCGATTATTTCGACTTTACATTTGATACAACACTCTAGCCAAGTGTGTTGTTGAAGTGTCGACAACACCGGCTATAAAAGCGCTCAGCGCTATTACTGCAGGAAAAATACGCATATGTTGCCAACACACATTGGCAGTCGCATCACAAGATATTAAAACAAGCTTATGTCATCCACCAGAGTTAGATTTCTCATCAAATACGTCAACAGGCTGCAGAAGATTCTCGGAAGCTGGTAAAACAGAATGTGGAATAATTTACATACAAAGAAAGCTCTAGCAGTTCTTTGTTGGGACTGCCAACTTTGCATGTGTTTCTAGTAATGGTCTGGCACGATTTGGTGTACAGACAGAACGTGGTGGAGATGGTAGAGTAGCGTCAAGGTCTTATGTGTGTAGTGAAAAATATTCTTCTTTCTTTCGCTTGAAATAGATCATCTATATCTGTAATGTTGTATCTAGTATAAACTTTGGTGTCTTTGGTAATTCAATCAGCGACCCGTAAGGTTTGTCTTGCACCGATGTTTCTGTTGGCCAAAAGTTTTGCCTTGATATGTTGTATTTGGGACAGTCTTGGAGAGGTTGTATTTGGGACAGTCATGGAGAGGTTGTATTTGGGACAGTCTTGGAGAGGTTGTATTTGGGACAGTCATGGAGAGGTTGTATTTGGGACAGTCATGGAGAGGTTGTATTTGGGACAGTCATGGAGAGGTTGTATTTGGGACAGTCATGGAGAGGTTGTATTTGGGACAGTCGTGGAGAGGTTCTATTTGGGACAGTCATGGAGAGGTTGTATTTGGGACAGTCATGGAGAGGTTGTATTTGGGACAGTCGTGGAGAGGTTCTATTTGGGACAGTCATGGAGAGGTTGTATTTGGGACAGTCGCTGAGAGGTTGTATTTGGGACAGTCATGGAGAGGTTATATTTGGGGCAGTCATGGAGAGGTTATATTTGGGACAGTCATGGGGAGGTTGTATTTGGGACAGTCATGGAGAGGTTGTATTTAGGACAGCCATGGAGAGGTTGTATTTGGGACTGTCATGGAGGTGTTGTATCTGGGACAGTCGTGGAGAGGTTGT
>CAJHNH020008465.1:815000-860000 GCA_905116865.2 Candidula unifasciata
TCCTCCACTCCTTCCCTTCCCAACGATACATGTTGTTCCTCCACTCCCTCCCTTCCCAACGATACATGTTGTTCCTCCACTCCCTCCCCTCCCAACGATACATGTTGTTCCTCCACTCCTCCCCTTCCCAACGATACATGTTGTTCCTCCCCTCCCCTTCCCGAAGATATCCGTTGTTCCTCTTCCCACTCCCCTTCCTGGCGATATCCGTTGTTCCTCCACCCACTCCCCTTCCTGGCGATATACGTTGTTCCTCAACTCCTCCCCTTCCCAACGATACATGTTCCTCAACTCCTCCCCTTCCCAACCATACATGTTGTTCCTCCCCTCCCCTTCCCGAAGATATCCGTTGTTCCTCCCCTCCCCTTCCCGAAGATATCCGTTGTTCCTTCCCCCCCCCCCCCCCCTCGACAATATCTGCAGCATACTGTGCTGGTGACTGCCCAAATGTCAACTCTGACTAACGCCAACATGAGTAAACGAACGTTCTAAGCGTTGTATGTATCAGTGCAACCCGTGTACATGGCACAGCGCGAGAGAAAGCACGTGGGCGCGCGTGCCCTTGTGTATATGTATGTGTGGGTGTATGTGTATGATGCTGGAAATTATAAATGAACCAAGTCTGCTAAATGGTGTGATGAATGAATCATATTTGCAGGGACTACTACACACTTAATATGTCTATCCTTTCTTCTGTTTTTCTTTCTAAAGTTATCTTGGCTAATAGACGCCTTTCAAACTGTCTTCATTCACTCGATTTTAGGGTTAGAATACTCCGACAGATAAAAAGAGGAATGAAGATGTCTTGAAAATAAACTGACCCATCAAGAGAACTGACCACTCACACCAGAAAGAGACAATATAAGTTCTGTTGTCATGTCATGAGAGGGTACGTAGGGCACAACTAACCGAGAAAGAATATACCGAATAGTTTAACATCGTGCCATGGAAGATTTTATGTGTCAGACTAAAAGCACACGAGACAGAAGGCCGTGGATAGACATGGCATGGACAATAAGAAGAAGGCTGGTGGGAGACCAAGGGGCTCTTGAGTCTGTGAATCTAGGGGCGCCTGACTGGTGCACTCGCCATGCAGTGTAGTAGTCTAGGATTTGTATGTTTTTCCCCGACTGACAAAAACAACATTATACAGGTTTAGAACCGGGATCTCCTGAACAAGAACCCAGTGTGCTTAGCCGCTCTGTTATTCGTTCCTCACTTCTATGTGTAACATTCTACTACTACTACTGCTGCTGCTGCTGCTACTACTACTACTACTACTACTACTACTACTACTACTGCTGCTACTACTACTGCTGCTGCTACTACTACTACTACTACTACTACTACTACTACTACTACTACTACTACTACTGCTGATAGTACTACTACTATGACTTCCTCTTCTTCTTCGGCTGTACACTTCGGTAGGAAATTCATTCTGATTGCTTGCCCAACTCTAGACGTTATAGTCTTGTTTCAGAACCTGAGTGCTGCGTGTACATCCGTTTTACATATATCACTTATATGTATGCAGATTTTTTGTTCTTTACCTCTTAGGTAGATCCACTCCGACTTTGAAGGAGGCTCGCAAATCTGTCGACTCTTACGACATGCTTGGGGAGGCAGTGGATCTATTCTTGTTTCTCCCTTTCCCCCTCCCTCCCCCACAACTGGACTCCAGAACCCACAGGGGAAGTCAAACATCGCAAACAAGGGACCATCCATGTGCAGACTTAGGTAGGCCACTTCTCTAAAACCTGTTTTTATAGATATATATGTTGTTTTTTTTTAAACTTAGCAACTCTAAGTGGGTGTTATGCACTGAATAAGTCTATTGTTCTCCTCTTTGTTGTTATGGCTAAAGTGGTTAACGATTGTCCAATTGCGTAAATGAATAGCAACAGTTAAACAGTCAAAGTGGCTAATATGGCTAATTGATCAAAATTGTTAGCGGGGTGTTCAACAGTAAAAAGTCTAAAGTTCAAACAACATAGGATGCTAGTTCTAACAGGAGCTGGGAGGACACAGTTGAAAACGAACGTGTTGTGGGCAACACTCACATTATGTGTTTTTGCCTTCTCATTATTTCTTTTCGACTTCTCATTACTCCTTTCAATTCATGTTCATTTTCTGCCTTCGCCCCTTCTTCTTGTTCGCCTCACTTTTTTCAGGACCACGTTAGGGCAGTCGACAAGGAACTCGCTTTCAATTCGAGCTGCGGCTCGTTGCAGCCCACGGCCGGTGTTCGAATCTTGGCGGTTTCCGAGGTTAACCCAGGTTCTAGGTAATGGGTACCAGAGTTAACACTCTGGGGTAAATGGAGGAACGTCACTGTAGCTACGGAGTTGCGTGCGGACGGCAAAACAGGTGGACAGATTCTTATCAGCTGTCCGTACTGGTGGCAAAGTACTTTGGTTTATAACCGCGTGCAATGACGTTGATTCACATCTCTCGACTTTGTTACCTTTTTACTTTTGTTCTTCAAATAATGTGGACACACACACAAAAACACTGCACGGTTTATTTCCAGGTATATTTGGCTCCGACAAGTCGCTATCGTAAGACATCCACTGTTTGAGAATCAGATTTCTAGCTCTTATATCGGCCAGGCACTCAGAATGGGTAAGACAAGATTTCACCATCAAGCCCTTATTTGAACATCGGAAGGGAAAAGAAAACGGAGAAAACCAAGCGAGACTTTGTGTAGAACCATCATCAGGGAACCCTCAACCATAGGCCTAATGAACATCCAATATCTAAAATAGGAGGCAACGAACCGCCAGACACGGAGAGCTATAAACTCTACCCTATGCGCCGTCTTAGGCTCAAGAGGAAAGACTAACTAACTAACTATATCAGGCTGTATCTCATCAGGTTCATCACTAAGTGTGCATGTCAGATGGGACAACAAACACCTAAACACATTCTGCAGGCCTGCCCACTAAACGTATCACCATGAAAAGAAACCTGACCTTAAGAGCCAAGAGTGTAGAGCAAACTGAGGACCTGAAGGGCCTGCAAGTGACAGGCGAATTCACAGAGGCAGCCCACCTGACGATCTGACCCAAGCAAACGAAACCGAACGCAAGGAAGAAGAAGAAAAAGAAGCAGTGGAAGAAGAAGAAGAAGAAGAAGAAGAAGAAGAAGAAGAAGAAGAAGAAGAAGAAGAAGAAGAAGAAGAAGAAGAAGAAGAAGAAGAAGAAGAAGAATGCAATACAAAAATCACACTGTATGTTGTTTCACTCCATACCCTCACTCGTCTTCTTCTTTCTCCTCCAACTTGTTGACCTCTTCATTTACCGAAGCATAATCCCTCAACCAACAAGTCGACTTGTCTTTTGTCATTCTTGCAACTCACAACTTGTCCTTCTATTCCCATATGTAACTGACTCACAAAACATGTTAAGATAGGTAGAGACAGGCATACTCCATGCAGAGTGGCAAAGCATCGTTTTAGAAATTGGGTATTTTCTACAGGCTATGCTTGAGTACTGAGAAATTTACAGGCAGACAGACAGGCCGGTTCTGCACAAATGGGTGGTGATTTTATGCATGGCAAGCTAAATGTGGTCAAGGCCTTTTGATGAGCGAGTGAGCAATGCAGAGGCACGAATCAATCATTCTGCTCTAGAGACAATGGTATAGCTGGGAGTTACCAAGGGATCTGGTCGAGACTACGGTTCTGGTGTTGTAGCTGAGAGTTACCAGTGGATCTGGTCAAGGCTCTACGGTTCTGGTGGTGTAGATCGGAGTTACCAGTGGATTTGGTCAAGACTACGGTTCTGGTGGTGTAGATCGGAGTTACCAGGGGATCTGGTCAAGACTCTACGGTTCTGGTGGTGTAGATCGGAGTTACCAGTGGATTTGGTCAAGACTCTACGGTTCTGGTGGTGTAGATCAGAGTTACCAGAGGATCTGGTCAAGACTCTACGGTTCTGGTGGTGTAGCTGGGAGGTACCAGGGGATCTGGTCAAGACTCTACGGTTCTGGTGGTGTAGCTGGGAGGTACCAGGGGATATGGTCGAGACTCTACGGTTCTGGTGGTGTTAGCTGGGAGTTACCAGGGGATCTGGTCAAGACTCTACGGTTCTGGTGGTGTAGCTGGGTGTTACCAGGGGATCTGGTCGGGACTCTATGGTTCTGGTGGTGCAGCTGAGAGTTACCAGGGGGATCTGGTCGGGACTCTAAGGTTCTGGTGGTGTAGCTGGGAGATACCAGGGAATCTGGTCGAGACTATTTTGTTCTGGTGGTTTCCGGTCTGTAATACGAGAGTGGCACCATGGAAGAGTTAAGGACAGCCCAGTATTTCTAACGACAGCAGAGGATGCACTGCAGCTAACCTCTATTGTAGAATTACATATTAGACAGACGGTGCATTGATCGGCACTCGCAGAGGTAGGTAGAAAGATTGAAGGACACACAGAGACAACGTAACAATCCAAAGGTATGACTTATCATGCTGGAAATCAAATCTGTCTCCTCCAAATAAAGAAAGCCTCTCAGTATACATGTTTCTGCAGCGAGGCGTTTTCACTATTCGGAAGTGGCAGAGTCGATTTTCGGTAACGTCAACTATAGCTTTCGATGTTCTTGTTGTTTAGTGTGTTCTGTATGTCTGATTCTTGCTATGAGTGCCGATCAATGTATGTTAATTATTTTCAATTTTGTGAATGGCTGATAAGCTTCAGCAGTTGAAGCTTTCTGCAACATACAATCTAATCAACCACCAAGACCAACAGATCTTCTCAGTTACCTCTTCAGACATGAATGCTTCATCAGTACAGTGCCCTCTGATTTTTTCCTATGAGTGACGACATTTCATTAGTTCTGTTTACAGCATAGCTGCGACATTTGCAAACGTTCGGTCGCGACAGCTGAATGAATCAGGCATTTGTTGTTCACGTTATGTATTAGCCTTTCCATGCTTTTTCTTCTTCTTCTTCTTCTTCTTCTTCTTCTGCTTTCGACATCAGTCATGCTAAACATTGATTCCCGTTTGGGACATAAATAGGATTATACGTTTAAGGTCGCCACCGATCCCCCATAGCGTCTCTTGCAATGTAGCTCCCCTTGGGCCAGATCCAGTCTTTGCTGGGAGAAGTTAGGGCAGTACTGCAGTATGTGCTCAGGGGTCTGTCTTTCTGCTCCGCACTCACAGGCAGTAGATTCTTTTATGCCTATCCTGTGCAGGTGTACTCCAAGACCACAGCCTGTTCTTTCCTGTTGAGTTTGTTTATGCTTTCAAATGTATCATCGTGGATCAGCAGGTTCTTCAGACTAGTTTGCTCTTGTCACGCCTTCAAGTCTCTCTCTGTACAGCCAGGTCACCTTCAATATTTGGTATCCACATTCGCAAAGGTCGACCTCTGCATGTTTTCAGGACTCTCTATCGCCATTTTCCAGACCACAGCGGTGTTCAACAAGGCCAAAATACCTCACCTACCCGGGGGGGGGGGAAGGGGGGGGGGCATCATTTAACAAGGAGAAAACTGAAGTGCATCATGACAGTAGGAAAGATGCTGGGCAATGTGACATTATGTCACGGAGGATCATCTATGTCATTGAAAGTAGACAAGACAGAAGGTTGTGGACAGACATGACCACCAACACCACAGACTCTAAGAAATAGCTTTCAACAATAACACGAGGCGCGAATCGCTAGCGTTCTGTAAACTGCAAGAACATATTACTACAAGCACAACATGCGCTGTTAAAAGGTTACCCGTGGTAGCGAGTAACTAGTGCCAATGGTTAAGCAATGACTAATCCAACGATAAAGAAAACAGTGTGGAGGAAGATTGCTGTTGTGTTCTAGCAGCTTTCCGTATATTCAAAAGCGCCCATTAAATTAATTAAATTTTTAAAAATAAATCTACCCGCTATTACAAGCGACCAAGTAAAGGGTGAGTTTGGTTGAAAGGTGCAGATATCACAGTCTAGCTGGAAACCGCATCACAACCTGTCAACAACCCTTTAAAATCGCGATAGAAGAAGAAAAAGAAGAAGGAGGAGGAGGAGAAGAAGAAGAAGAAGAAGAAGAAGAAAAAGAAGAAGAAGAAGAAGAAGAAGAAGAAGAAGAAGAAGAAAGAAGAAGAAAGAAGAAGAAGAAGAAGAAGGAGGATGAGGAGAAGAAGAAAGAGAAGAAGAAGAAGAAGAAGAAGAAGAAGAAGAAGAAGAAGAAGAAGAAGAAGAAGAAGAAGAAGAAGAAGAAGAAGAAGAAGAAGAATGAGGCACCAAATGAAAATGGGATGAGACTTTTAACTGGATTCCTCTTCTTCTTTTATCATCAGAAGAGCGGTTGTGTTGTAGTTTGAAGCTAGACTGCGAAATCTGCTCCATTTTGACCAATACATAGGGCCTATACTACCACACCACTAAAACAGCCCTGCCAAACCCTAAACCTGGGGTCCAGGAATTGACACGGAGAACTGGATACCATCTCGATAATGTCTCAACACTTTGTGTGTGTGTGTGTGTGCGTGTGTGTGTGTGTATGTGTGTGACTGAGGCGGACGCTAAAACCTCCCAATTATTAAGTCCCCGCCGCCTCATACACTAGAATCTATAAAGTTAAAGAGATAAACACAGGCACGAATTTGGCCCTTAGTGCCTAAAAAAATCAGGCCATTCTTCCGGGGTTTAGTCAGCGAAATATGGAGAAGGGGTGCAGTCTGTACTGATGAAATCAGCATCCACTCAGTGCTCACCTCACACACGGAGCAAGGTACAAGGCAACTCGGCGTTCTCTCGGATTGGAAAACTCAGAGACGGCAGCAACAACAGACGGCAGTGTGATTCATGCAGTTAGATTACCTGTATATAAACAAACGCGCACTAGCATGGTTGAAAAGTGGGGAAAGAAAGAAACGACTTCAATAAATAACATCGTAAAGCCGTGCGTGTTTCTTGTTCTATTTTGCAACTAGGTTAAAAATGCTCAGGTAAATGGTTTGAGACAGGGTGTTGTTTTTTTTAACCTTTTTTCCTGGCCAGGTAAATAACAGTTTTGAACACAGTGGAGGTATTACAGAAGACTGGCGACTTTGAAACACACAGTAGAATCACCACACATGACACGTGACTTGTGTATGAGGTATCACATACAAGACTTGAGTAGTGGGTAAAATCCAAGTATCACAATCATAATCCGTGTAGCAAAACATACAGTGCAAGTATCATTTAGAAGACTCGTGTGCAGAAACACACAGTGAAAATATCACATGTAAGACGTGTGCAGAAACACACAGTGTGCTACACAGTGAATATAAACATGGAGTGAATCACTCTTAAGAAGGAATTGGGGAGGGGGGGGGAGGTGCCGGTACTCGCCACGCAAAGTGTTTTAGGAAGGTGCACTCGTGTGCAGAAACACACAGTGAATGTATCACATGTAAGACGTGTGCAGAAACACACAGTGAATGTATCACATGTAAGACGTGTGCAGAAATACAGTGAATATATCACATGTAAGACGTGTGCTACACAGTGAATATAAACATGGAGTGAATCACTCTTAAGGAGGCATTGGGGGGGGGGGGGGACGTGCCGGTACTCGCCACAAAGTGTTTTAGGAAGGTGCCGGTACTCGACACACAAAGTGTTTTAGGAAGGTGCCGGTACTCGCCACACAAAGTGTTTTAGGAAGGTGACGGTACTCGCCACACAAAGTGTTTTAGGAAGGTGCCGGTACTCGCCACACAAAGTGTCTAATACAGTAGTGCTGAAAAACACGATGCATACAAAAAAGGTGACAGTACTGCGTGCCTATACAGACAGAGCCTATATATAGCCTAACCGGCAAATAATGAGACCAACCGAAGCTTTAACTATAAAAATTAACTATTTTCTCCCCCCTCCCCCCTTTATTATGTAAACAGAAGGAAATCGTTAAAAAATTTGAAGCACCTGAGTAGATAAAGCGTTAACTGTTTGGCAATAAATTTTGCCATGTACTGTTAGCGTAGTTATTATTTAAACTGAATACAGGAAAATATTGGTTTAAAAACCATTTACAGGATAGGTTGGACTATACGAAAGCTTTCAACTGTGTGAAGCATAACAAAATAATCAAAACTACTTGAAAAATTAAAAATAAAACTGACGGAAAAGATTTAAGAATAACAAAGAAAATGTATTGGAAGCAACTAGGAGCTATAAGAATTAACAATCATTTGGGAACATTTCGGAGCATAAGGGTACGTGTACGACAAGGATGTGTATTATCGCCCAATTTTTTTTTTAATTATAAAGTGTATATATTGTTGTTTGCGTATATAATGGTTGTTCTACCATTTCTAGTCAGTGACTTGTCTCCAGGACCTGAGTTTTGCGTGTGCATTTGTTTTTACACATCCTGCTTATTTGTATGCAGACTGTTTGTTTCTTGCCTCGCATGCAGATGCAGTCCGGCTTTGAAGAAAGCGCTCAATTAGTCGACTCTTATGACAAGCTTGTTGGGGTGGCAGCCAGTCGATTCTCAGTTTCAACGGAACCCACGCGGGGAAGTGTAAATAATGGAGATCTATCACTGATATGCCAAGAATTGTGGTTGTTGGGCATAACATAAACAACGTACGTTATGCTGATGACACCGTCTTCAACAGTCAGAACAAGTCAAGGACTGATAGATACAGTAGTGGTAGGAAGTGATCAAATGGGCCTCAGGTTAAATAATGGCAAGACAGGTGTAATGGTAGGCAGGTAGGTTGCACCCCACCAGGACATCACACAGAGCGATAAACACCGACCACCCGTTGAGAGGTCCCAGAAATCGCGTTCAACCGGCTATATTGCGGCACCCTGCAAAAGTCAGGGTGGGGCTTCAGAACAACGAAAAATTGCGTCCCACATAGAGATTATATTTTTTTTTAATAGTAAAGATGTAATGGTAGGTAGGTAGTTATACCCCACTAGGACATCACACAAGCGATAAACACACAGTGACACAAAGTGCCACCTTGCAGATGAGGATCACTTGTGGAGAAGTCCTAGAAACCCCTTTCAACCGTTAGGAAGATTCCGAGGGAAGATGTATTACAGAGATGCAGAACAGAACATGACAGGCTTAAAATGAAACCAGAACTCTGTAGGCAGGAAGAAATGGTCGTTACCTTACGGTTACCTTGGTGAAACAGACAGTTTAGAATGTACTCGAATTTGTGTATCAGTTTCTAGGATTCAACTATTTGCTTTATTTTAATCAACTGTTACTGTAGTATGCACCTGACGAGATACAGCGAAATATGCCAGGGAATAAATTGTGCAGTCTATTGTTTGTGTCTTCTTTTTTCAAATTAAAATATAATCTTTTAAAAAAAAATACTGATTAACACTTTATACAATAAATCAATGTCATTGGCGGTAAGAAAAAGAATTATCCCATTATAACCTATGGCTGTGTGAATCCGGAACGATTAATACACAATCCAAACAATTTCTTGAGGCCTGGGAAAGGTTTTACAGAATAAGAATCCTTAGAATTCTCTAGGGTCGTGACATGTCAGGATACATGCTGTTGAAGTTTGTCGATTGTGGAGAGGCAAGATCGTCGATTGTGGAGAGGCAAGATCGTCGATTGTGGAGAGGCATGATCGTCCATGTCAGACGACAAGCACTTGGTGGTGATCATATAGGACGGATCACAACTGATCTATCTGCAGATGGTACGATAACGGATTAAATATGTTGGTATTGCATTCGTGGTTTCTGGAAGATGGTAAAACTAATGTTAAAAACGAATAAATCGAACCATCCCTGCACTCGGAACATTCCTACACATGTGCTCCGTCACGTTTATCTGTAACCAACGACGTGTGGATGTGCTGATATCTCGTCTTCTTTTTTCTTCGCCTTCACCGGATGTAAACCCCCATGGCAAGTTCTGGTTGTCGGTCCACTTCTAGACTTTACTGTTGTTCTACAACACGGGTTTTGTGCGCACATCTGTTATACAGATCTGGCTTACCGGAATGCAGACTGGTGGTTCTCCCAGATGTAAGTCCGACTTCGATGGGGCAGAATATCCAAAGTAGGATTACCTTTCCCCTGAAGAAAAACAAAATAACCCCTCCCCCTTTCCCCCTTTTACAAGATTGTCGTACAAATTGACTAGCTGGGAGTGTTTCCTTTGGAGTGCATCCGCCTGAGAGGCAAGGAACCAATAGTCTGGGGGGGGGGGGGGGGGGGATTTATCTCAAATGGATGTGCAAGCTTGGTTTTCTTTAACTCCGAGGACATGTCACCGTGTTAGCGTTGCGATTGTAACTCTACCCGTGCACCTTCCCCGCATGCAGCAGTGCAACACTTGCCAGCTTGTCCATGATGTGTAGCTTCAGTTACTGTCGGTGTAGACACAACACACTAATCCAGTCTGCCCGATGACAAGCCATCACATCACATCTAACCAACAAGCAGCCGCCGTGCAGGGATGTCTGCGCTGGCACAAAGGAATGCCACACGTGATGACGCAGTGTCACCGGCCTTTGAATGCCACAGCTTAATAATAATTCTATGGAACATTTTATCTGAAAGCGCGTACTGTATGTCTGCGTATGTACCCAATTTGGTGGAGTTCACAGATGTGGCAAAGGTTCTCAACCTTCCCAATACCGCAACCCTTTAATACAGTTCATCGTGTTATGGAGATATGGATCTCTTTGAATCCCCTAGGGGACTAACACGCACACAAATAGAAACAATTTTTCTGTCATCAGGCAGTTTTTTTTTTTTTGCGCCAATAACTGCTTACTGTTCTGCTCTAAAAATCTACCGAAAGTTATACATTAAAGGCTGTATACTAGATTAAATTTCTTCTTACTTCCACAAATGTATGACTGTTATAAAAGGCTTCAAAACGGTCAAGATGTTAAAAGCAGGGTGGCGTTGGTAGTCATGTCTATTGTCCACAACCTTCTGTCTCTTCTACTTTTAATCGACTCCGACGCAGATGATCCTACATGCCATGATGTCAAAGTGTCCAGCATCTGTTCTCTCGGTCTCCCTCTGCCTCTCCTCCCCACCAACTTTTGTATTCTCACGACGTACTCCAGTTTTCACCTTTTCATCGCATGACCAAAGAATGTAGATTATCTCTTTCTGATGTGGGTAATCAGTTCTCTTTGTGAGTCTTTTTCTTTCAAGACATCTTCATTGCTCTTTTAATCTATCCAGAGTATTCTTATCATTCGTCTATAAAACCACATCTCCACAGCTTCCAAATACGTTTTAATTAATTTACCAAGTGTCCACGATTCACTTTCGTATATAACCACAATTAAATCGCAAAATGCATCATAAGTACTACCGCCATTAGATCTACAGAATAAAAGCTGAAGCTGTCAAGGCACTTGGGAAACAATGAATTCACCAGAATGAGTAAATGTTAAAAGGCAAATGTCAACAGTCTTATATGCCCAAGGAAACAACTTTGACACGGTGTCAACACTGAAACTGCCAAACAGCCAGGAAACTAACCTAACTATGACATAAGTGCGAGACAATCCTCTGCAAGTTTTCAATGGGCACGGCTGAATGACCTAACAAAACACACTGTTTGAAAACCTGTGTGACTTGCTCAATCTGTCACATACATACATACATACCCAAGTATAAATCATTGTTTGGGGCTTTTGTCCCAGAACCATGGCAGTGTCGTGGCATGTCACGCTCGCCTACGACGCCCAATGTTTCAGTCCGCACTGCTTCTTAAAAAGTCCACACCATGTGGCGTTGGTAGTCATGTCTATCCAAGACCTTGTGTCTCGTGTCAGATCTGACACACATGACCCCCCCCCCCCTTCCCAACTACGATGTCAAACTTGTCAGCATCTTCTCTCTCCGCATCTCTTCCCCTCCAACATGACGACGTACTCCAATTTTCTCTTTCTCATCACATGACCAAAGAATGTAAATTGTCTCCTTCTAATGTGGACTATCAATTCTTTCGAGAGTCGGTTTTTTTTTCCAAGACATCCCCAAGACTGTTTTTAATCTGTCCAGGGTATTGCCATCATTCGTCTATACTGAATGTAAGTTGTGAGCAGCTGAAAAGTGTTGAGTACTGGTTACCACTTCAACTGTGCTAGGCAAAGGAGGCCTCTATAGGCACAATGACAATTGGATAGCCCGCACACTGTGGGCCCGGCTCGCATAGAAAGAAACTGCAAACTTCTGTGAGTATTTTGCACACAAAAAGGTCACGTCTGTATACCCACGACCGGCTCCAACAGACGGGCCGTGCTGCTGACGTCACCGGGTCGGGCTAATGATGCGTTAAGGCAGCGGCTCTTAAACTGGGTGCCGAGGCGACCCGAGGTGCAGTGAGCGTATGACATGGGTGCCGCGGCAATAATCAAGAAAGGTCGGATAAAAATTATGAAATTATTAAAGACGGCATGAAGATACTTAAAAGTTAAAATTTAATTTGTCTTCCCTCGCCACTGTCAAAAATAGTTTATTTCTTGTTTGAGAACCGCTGCGTTAAAGCATCGTTGGCCTAACCCGGTGATGTCAGCAACACGTCCCGGCAGCTGGAGCCGGTCGTGGTACCCCAATCGTTCAACGTAAACGACGTTAAAGGAAATAAAAAATCAGCACATGGCAGAGTTTAAAATATTCGAACTCAAAACACACACAAAACAAGTGAATAAAAAGAACACTGGCTCCCAGGTCAACCAAGTCTAAAATGGGTACCAGGTAATGTCTTTAGAAGTAAAGACGGCTGGTCCGGTTGATGTAGGAAACTGAATATAGCACCATATGCCTTATGCGCAAGTGTCATTTGCTCATTTTGTCCCGGGAGTTATTTGCTGGTAATTTTCTTTTAGTTCAACCCATCTCGTATCTCTGAGATTCTGTGGGGAGTTACTGGGAAAGCCCAATGTTATAAGTGGGTGGGGGTTAGAGTAAGTCGATGTTCATTTCACACTCTACCACCCCTCCTATACTATACTATTGGTCTTTCTCAGACACACCCTGTAAAATCTCGGAGTACCCAAGATGTGGTGAATAAAAAAACTACAACCTATATTCTACGTTTATTTAAACACTGCCGACATAACAACGACAGCTAGTGTGTCATGTGCACTCAAGCATGTCCTAAACAAGTGCATTATTTACTTCCTTTGTCCGGGCAACTCGACCTGGGCAGAGGAGTCGTCTGATTGACATGTATATTTATTGAAGGATTTACAAAAAATAAAAACCCACACAGCACAGTGTGAAGGTCGTCAAGAATTAAGTAGCGTGGATTTGTGCAGACAGACTGACAGAGATAGATAGATAGATAGATAGATAGATAGATAGATAGATAGATAGATAGATAGATAGATAGATAGATAGATAGATAGATAGATAGATAGATAGATAGATAGATAGATAGATAGATAGATAGATAGATAGATAGATAGATAGATAGATAGATAGATAGATAGATAGATAGATAGATAGATAGATAGATAGATAGATAGATAGATAGATAGATAGATAGATAGATAGATAGATAGATAGATAGATAGATAGATAGATAGATAGATAGATAGATAGATAGATAGATAGATAGATAGATAGATAGATAGATAGATAGATAGATAGATAGATAGATAGATAGATAGATAGATAGATAGATAGATAGATAGATAGATAGATAGATAGATAGATAGATAGATAGATAGATAGATAGATAGATAGATAGATAGATAGATAGATATAGATAAACAGAAGACACTTTTTCATGCCTCCACACGTACTAGGCATGTAGGGTTAAACGCTATTATAATAATAACAAGCAGAACTCCACAACGAAGGCATGCCCAGCAGGAGTCTACCGATCATCATCATTAGGTGGGCAACCTTTCAACAATTGTTGCGGTCCCATAAACCATCCTAGACAATCTGTAGAATTGTTGCGGTCCCATAAACCATCCTAAACAATCTGTATTCGGTGGGTAACGTGGTCTACATCAGAGCTATCTGTAAGTAATGTTTGAAGTCTGCAAAGCTGTGCTTGTACTGAATGTCTAAAGACTAGTTTATCCTAACAAAATAACGGTTTTTACACAAAGAAAACAAAATTTACCTATAGATTTGCACCTCGACTTATCCCCGGATTGGCTTAACGGCTCTGTCGTCTCCTTTTCTTCGTTCACCGGCTGTGAATTCCGGCGGAAGGTCCCGGTTAATCGTCCGCTTGGACTTTCGGCTTTTACCTGGACCTGAGTTTTGCGTGTACAACCGTTTTACTGGCTTTTGCCGTTCCCTGCCTCACGGGAAGATGTACACCGACTTGGAGGGGAAAACGCCTTCCTCTAAGAAACAGTTCATGAAAAGGCGACGAACTGCAGGGGAGGGGAGGGAGGGGGGTGATCCTTTAAAGTCGGAGCACAACGGCATGAGCGACAAGAAACCAAGAGTCTGGGTGACACCAACATGTCAGTCTAAGATTTTTATGGGGCGCGACGCCTCGAGACCACTCAACCCCGCCCCCCCCCCCCCCTGCGGGTTTCTGTTGTGGAGAACAAACTGTTTACAGCCGACGATTTGTCTTGCTTGTACACTTATCTGGATATTAGGAATTTCTGATAAGAAGAACTATTTCTCCGGTCCCCGGTGAGTTCTTTTTCTGACAACAATAATCACAACAAGAAGTTAAATACTGAAAAAGATCACTGCAGCGACTGTACTGGCCTATTTTACTATGTCACAAGCACGCCATTTAAAACATATCAGGGGGACAGTAAAATGTAACACACCATAAGTTATTGTGTGGACAACCAAAGGTTACGGTGAACAGCCAACTGACAAACCGGCACAATGACAGCGAATGCAGAAAGTAGACTAAAGTCTGACAGACTGGTAGTGCCGTGTTTTCTCCACTGGGCTATGTTATCACTATCGACGTCAGTGAACACAGGGCATTCCTATGCGCGCTCTGTCCCTCAATGCAGCAGCCACTTTAAGTTACCTCTACTGATCATTCCCATGATCAGCCTCGAAGGTGACATACACGTGCTTTACTCCCAAGTCACGTAATCGTGTTAGTGTCAGAGATTCGTCATTATCTAGCCCGCACAGCGTGGTTCCAGGTTGAATCCCTGGAAGTAAAGGCGGGCAGCGTGATGTCGACCACATCTTCCATCAAGGCTCTGTCAATAAAAAGCTGAGCCTAGTCTCATATAAAGGGACCTTTACTTTATGTAAGGACAGAAATGACCCATGGCACGAGACCTGTAGAAAGACCGAATTCGCACTGGCCACGGTTATTAGTCTATGCTTTTTCAGGGGCCAGTGTTCAGAGCCCTTGCATAGAAAGATCGTTATTATAAATATAGTTAGCAATTATCCGCGGCCCACTTGCTAGACCTCAACGGGCCAGGTCTGGCCCGCAGGCCGCCACCCGAACAGCCCTAGACTAGGTCATCTGGCAAGGTATACGAGGTCCAGTTCACGTTTCCCGGCCCATCTACACACTGCCTGTCCTTTCATTCATACTTTCTTAGACTCTTCAACGTCGGAGGGGTGTCACGTTGTCTTGCCTCCAGTTACATCCGCGCCGCTGTCGCGTGTTCTATACTACACGACGACACGGCTTTCAAAGACCCCAGAACATCTAGAACAGGCCCTAATCCAAACCTTCTCTTTCACAGCCTGAGCCTAGGTCACACGAGAGACATTTTCGATAAAGCAGTGAAGCCTGACACCCCTGTGACCTAGATCAGACTGGGAAAGTGTATAGACGGGCAGGGAAACGTGAACAGGACCTGCATGTGATGAAGACGGTCTATTTTACCTAGGTGTGCCTATGAAAGGCGACCTATTCATCTGCAGGTCCACTACAGTGTATTTGATTTTTTTTAATACCATGTGTTTAACCACGGCCTGCTCCAGATTTATATACAGCCGGACGCGGTTTAACAATGACAACGATGGTAATAAACGATGTGCAATAAAGAGAAACGAGGAATACAAAGACAACAAAGGCCCAGTGGTTGCAAGCCGGGTGTGCCTAGCAGTCACCCACTCAGCCAACGGTGTGGAGGAAACAGGTTGCTCGGAACAGACCCCCAACAGGTGATGCCAGCCTAAAAGACGAATAAAGAAAGGGACAGTGTCCATTGTGTCTGTCGGTCGTAGGGAGTTCCTTGACCTCTATGGGGCTCACTGGGCGAGTGATGTAGGTCAAAGGTGTGAAAGATGAATGAGGCGTTTTCTAGGGGTAGAGGAAGAAAAATGGGAAATAAAAGGAACTAGCGTTTAACAGGCAGAGAAATAAACAGTTGGGGAATAAAGGGACGCAGGTGTATATATATATATATATATATATATATATATATATATATATATATATATATATATATATATATATCTGAAATAAACGAACAGTTAGTGTGGGTATCTTTACAAGACGCTGCAGAACCAACCCCACTGTTGTGGCTTTTCTAGGCAACTTTACGTTCAGCAGTTTGTTAATGTGACTAAACGGTCAGCTCTAGCTACGCTACCTACCACTACAGAAACCAATGTAAGATGGTGTGCTACCAGACTGACACAAAGATATAAGGACATGAGACAACACACAAATGGAAGCCATAATGTCTATATCGGGACTCGAACCTGTCATTTCCAAAAACGACAGGCTTCAAAACAAACCTACTAAAATAGAAGAAAAATGAGAAAACAAAAAAAGAGATAAAAAGGGAGCGCAAAGAAATAAGGAGGATAAGAGAGAGAGAGAGAGAGAGAGAGAGAGAGAGAGAGAGAGAGAGAGAGAGAGAGAGAGAGAGAGAGAGAGCGACAAAATCGAGGAAAAAAAAGAGACAGACATGGAAAGGGACCTTTACTTTACTTTTACTGTTCAAGAACACAAGGCGCATAAAGAAACATCACATAATATACAGAAACGGAACAATTGGTGGAGAGAAGACAAACGAAGAAGACAGGTTTACTGAAGAAAAAAAAGCATGTGAAAAGGGAAAAGGATAAAAAGGGAAGGGGGGCTACATGGTACTTGATGGCCCCAAAGATTGACATTTCATAAAGTAGTCAAGTAAAACGACTACATGACATAAAATAAGAAGCCGGAAAAAATATAAGGATGGCTTACCATGCGTTTACTAAAAAACAAAAACAATCAAGCATGAATGAAAATGAAACGTGGTACTCAAAAGCCCCAAAACTACTTCTTCTTCGCGTTCACCAGCTGTAGACTCTGGCGGAAAGTTCTGGTTGCTCGTCCACTACTGAACTGCAGTCCTGCTCCGGAACCTGAGTGTTACGTGTGCATCAGTTTTACAGATCTAATTCTCTTGAATACAGGCTGCTGGTTCCTTGCCCTTTCGGCAAATGCACTCCGACTTCAAAGGAAGCTCCCCAATTAGTCGACTCTTACGACATGCTTTTTGGGGAGGCAGTGGGTCTATTCTTGTTTTCCCCCACAATGGGACCCCGGAACCCACACAGGGGTGTTTTTAATTTGATCTCACCTTATTTTTCGTGCAGCCCTCTTAAGATATCTCATGTGTGTTATGATTTTTTTTGGCTCAATAACTGTAGTAATGGTCCATATTCAGAACAGGCAGTGAAATATGATATAACAACTGTAAACATAGACTAATGTACAAGGACTATCAAAGACAGGATATTGCAGAGTTGTCGAACCGGCTTTGTGGTCTTTCAGCATCCACTATACCAGTCAAACTGAACTGTCTGTCCTGTTGCCTGTTCTCGCCATGAAGTAGTCAAGTACAGGCATAAGGAGACTATCCGATGACCAACAGAATCAGGGGTGAGGAGAGAAGACAATCGAATAAATGTTTACTGGGGGGGGGGGGGGGGGGGGGGGGGGGACGTGGCAGAAAAGGGGGGGGGTTGAAAAATAGGTATCAAGGTCTGAAAGCCTGACAACATAAAGTATATATTATATGAAATATGGAGATATATATATATATATATATATATATTCAGATAAGTTTGCTGAAATAGGTATATATCTGATACATATATATATATATAGTTAAAGTCAAGAGTATCCACTCCATTGCACTCTGTTGTATCACATATGGCCCGGTTTCTCGCCGCAGAACGGCTAGCCGGCTGCCGAGAGCGACACGCAGAGCACGAACTTCGTAGCTCTAGCGACGATCCCCAGGGATCTCCGTAAAAGTTGCACTCGTGAACTAAAGAGGCGCGGCCGTAGAACAAACCCGCGACCTTCAGAGTGCGAGGCAAACGGCTTTACCACTTTAATTTGCGTGCGCCTGTGTGTGTGTGTGTGTGTGTGTGTGTTTGGGGCGGGGTGAGAGACCAATAAACGGGTATACTTGACAGATGTTCGTTCAGTTACTGCAAATAAAAATTAAAAAATAAACAATGGATTGAAGAGAAAACCGTTGTAGTCATTTATAAAAGTCGGTTAAAGTTCCGATTTTAATTTCGTAAAGTACATAGTCACAAATTATGACAGACAGAAACTAAACAAATTCCTTAACGTGAGATATATTTACTAAACAATTTTTAAAAAAGTAAGAGAATGAGAATAAAAAACGTAACACAGCGGCCTAAAGACTGGCCTACTGAAATTTATGTTTTCTTGCTCGTTTCGGTTTCAGACAGTTTTAGTGAAAGATGTGCACAAGCGAAGTACATTAAATTTCGTGACATTCAGAAAGAAGCTCCCATAATAAGATTAAACTTGAGAAGAGTTTACTGAAAACAAAACTAGAGATTAATTTAATACACGCGTCCCCCTGTGTTTCAAACCCGGCATTGCTGACTAGCCGAAAAGGTTTTTTTGCCTTGCCGACCTACCTTCTAGCAACTAACGGAATTGTAGCTTCTCTTACCTTCTGCTTGTTGTAGAGTCCATGGTAAGAGTAATCCGAGATAGACGAACACACAGCACGGGTGAGATTTCATCGCACACAAAAACAATATATCCTTCGAATGAACATACATGTAGGCCTCCAAAGTGTATTCCCAAATCACAACATGCTAGAATCCACTAAAATCCATCGTGCTGTAATCCACAAATCGCACACTGAAAATTTCCGACGTTGCCTGTTCCCACACACCATAAAGTTTACTCATGCGGCTTTTCCTTCTACCCCCTCCTTTGTTGTTAAAAATTCCTCCGCCGTGTGGTACACCTGTCAAAGGTACTAATCCATATCTACGCATGAGTTATTAACACAAACTCTAATTATAACATCCAGAAGGTTATCTTATATGCTGAAGTTAACTTTACATAATGTTATCGTGGTAATCTTACCCGCAAGTGTCTAATTTTACCCGAGAAATAGTTCTAAGTGTATCACCGCAGCGTGCAGCACTGGCCCTCTTTCACCCGTTAGAAGGACCAGGCCGGCTCGTCGATTGGCTCAAAGTTATGAAGGGAAAACACGTTCAGGGCCAGTTTTTGAAAATGTGCCTTCTGTGGAAAGCATCAAGCGATGCTGCTGACTTCCAGTGTGGTGTGCCTGTGGCTGCCCCCTTTCCTTCACACGGTCCCCTGTGTTTACGGTAAGGCGTTGGGCCAGAGCTGAAATATGGAGAGAGAGAGAGAGAATCAAGTGTGATGAATTCCCCTATCGCATTCTGCGTGAACTAATATGGTTGCTGCAGTTGTTGCACATTCTCTTTTTGTTGACGTCCTTTATTATTTTCCCCCTCCCTTTCGTTCTTGTTCTTATGACTTTTTTTTTGTCTTGCAATCTTCTTCTTTTTCGTCGTCTTCTTCTTCTTCTTCTTTTTCTTCTTCTTCTTCTTCTTCTTCTTCTTCTTCTTCTTCTTCTTCCTCTTCTTCTTCTTCCTTCTTCTTCTTCTTCTTCCTTCTTCTTCTTCTTCTTCTTCTTCTTTTTCTTCTTTTTCCACCCTTTCATCGAGTAATGTCTTCCTCCTTTTGCCTCTAACCCCGTTTCCTCAAATATCGTTATCAACAACAACACAATCTTCCTCATCTATTGTATTCCACTAGCAGCACCTATCATCATTTTTTGTCTTCACAGACGCTATTATTTGTCTTTATCCTTTTCCCTCTCATCTTTATCAATACCATATTATCCAGTACGCTACTGCAAACACTGTTTCGTGTTATGCTGACTATATAGTTTTGATAGCTGAAAACGAAGCAACTGCAAGAAATGATGGACATAATTGTAACAGACAGTCAAAACAAGGGTTTTACTTTGAACATAAGTAATGGTAATTCAAATAGACCCTCCGAAAGGCAGCATCAAAGCAATGGAACAATCCCCAAGCAAGTTGATACGATTAACTACTTGGTTACTCTGGCAACATCAGATAAAAGGTGGAAGACGTATTAAAGTAGTTTAATGCAGATCGCTCCAGCAAGGACTGCATTATAACAAAATTAAAAAAAAATATTTTCTGCTAGCTCCCTTTGTCAATTGAGACGAAAAAGATCATTCTTAAAGCTATATAAATCTTATCCTGATATACAGAAGTGAATCATGAACAGTTGATAGGTTAGTGAAAAATTATTTGGAAGCTGCAGAGTTGTGGTTTTATAGACAAATGTTGAGAACATTCTGAACAGATAAAAAGAGTAATCAAGACGTCTTGAAAGAAGCTGACGCACGAAGAGAACTGATTGCCAACACAAGAAAGAGACAATCTACATTCTTTGATCATGTCAGTAGAAAGAGAAAACTGGAATACACTGTGACAGAAAAAAACTTGCAGCGAAGAGAGGCATAGGGAGACCGAGAGAGAAAAGGCAAGACAGTTAGGCATCATGGCATGGAAGACCATCAGTTTCTGAGTTGATTGAAGGAATAAGAGACAGAAGGTTGTTGACAGACATGACTACTAACGCTACATGGCATGGACTAGAAGATGCAGAAGAAGAAGAAGAAGAAGAAGAAGAAGAAGAAGAAGAAGAAGAAGAAGAAGAAGAAGAAGAAGAAGAAGAAGAAGAAGAAGAAGAAGAAGAAGAAGAAGAAGAAGAAGAAGAGAAGAAGAAGAAGAAGAAGAAGAAGAAGAAGAAGAGAAAGAAGAAGAAGAAGAAGAAGAAGAAGAAGAAGAAGAAGAAGAAGAAGAAGAAGAAGAAGAAGAAGAAGAAGAAGAAGAAGAAGAAGAGAAGAAGAAGAAGAAGAAGAAGAAGAAGAAGAAGAAGAAGAAGAGAAGAAGAAAAAGAAGAATAAGAAGAAGAAGAGAAGAAGAAAAAGAAGAAGGAGAAGAAGAAAAAGAAGAAGAAGAAGAAGAAGAAGAAGAAGAAGAAGAAGAAGAAGAAGAAGAAGAAGAAGAAGAAGAGAAGAAGAAGAAGAAGAGAAGAAGAAGAAGAAGAAGAAGAAGAAGAAGAAGAAGAAGAAGAAGAAAGAAGAAGAAGAAGAAGAAGAAGAAGAAGAAGAAGAAAAGAAGAAGAAGAAGAAGAAGAAGAAGAAGAAGACGAAGAAGAAGAAGAAGAAGAAGAAGAAGAAGAAGAAGAAGAAGAAGAAGAAGAAGAAGAAGAAGAAGAAGAAGAAGAAGAAGAAGAAGAAGAAGAAGAAGAAGAAGAAGAAGAAGAAGAAGAAAAAGAAAAAGAAGATACTGTTGAAATGTGTACGGAACGGCACTTCGGGGACACATAAATGTGTCAAACCAACAACACAACTGCACAATCAGCAGATACAAATCAAAAAGTAGCAACAACTCGCAAACCGCCACACGCCTATCTTGTAAGATAACAATAATAACAACAACAACGATAATAATATTAATTGTACAAAATTTAACAAACAATACAAAACCTCACAGGAAGAAATCAGGTTGCAAGTAGAAGCACTGGGACATAGTGACCCAGGTCCCGAAAGTCCGGCCCCCTCCCTACCCCAAAACACTATAAGGGGACTACTAACCATATATAACAATTATCGTGGGGGTCTCCATGGCGAGGTGATCAAGCTGTTTGCCTCGCGCTCTGAAGGTCGTGGGTTCGTTTCACGGCCACGCCGTTCAGTTTCCGAGTACAATTTCTCACGGAGATTTTTGTGGATCGTCGCCAGAGCTACGAAGTTCGTGCTCCTTGCGATGCTCTCGGCAGACAGTTAGCTGTTCTGCGGAGAGAGACTGAGCCAAATGAGATAAAACCCCGTACAATGAAGTCAATCCTCTCGACCATCACCTTGACAATAATCTTGTCAAAATGGGTATCACGCTGCTGTTTAACGACCCCATACCTAGAATAGGCCCTAACCTCAGCCCCGCCCCACCCTACAACCTCAGCCTGCGTCTCGTGAGAGAGTGCAGCGTACGACCAGTGGTTCCAAAACTGTTAACATTTCGTAGTGTGTATATTCGCGTCGTAGAAAGCTATAATATACGCAATGTCGTCAGCCGCTGCACACAACAACGAGTAATACAACGCAGAAGACTTTGCGAAGACAATTCAATGTGGCACCCCTGTAACGTAGACTAGCCTGAGCAAGTATGAATGAAAGGTCAACGAGTGTGTATTTGGGTCGGACATTTAAAAAGAACAAAATCACAAACTGACAACATGCTTTATTGACTGACAATAAAACGTTATTATTTTTTTTTTTTACTGAAAACAAAATCAGAACAACACAATGTCATACTGACATAAAAACAAGAAACTGATAACAGAAGAAATCGGTTTGAAAACAACGGAAAGTGATCACAAAAATGGCAGACCGAAAACGCATGCACCATAAGCAGAAAACCTAACGCCCCGAACAGGCAAAAACACGAAACACGAAACCTATAATGAAACAAAACAACACTGCAATTCAAAGAAGCATTGTGAGCCAATATAAACACCAGCAAATTAGGACCAGGTTTGAAAGCAGGATAGACACAGTGTATGCCAAACAAAACAAATTAAATTGGCAGTTTTTCTTCTCATTCAAACATCTCCGCAGACCATACAACGAAAACAATAAACGGATAAACACTGAGCACCGACAATCAACACGGAAAGACTGCAGCTCAAATTAAACACAAATTTCAGATAGACACATTTCATTTTAACATAAAAGTATCAGCCCTGAAACACAAAGTCAGCTATAAACAATGTGCACAAAACCAACAAAAACAGAGCTTCCAACAAAGAACAACACGCCCAGGTCTAAGAACACACACGGTGCTGATAACAAGACAGTTATTAACGCCTAATGACTGACTGTCAACATATGGTAGTTTGCTCGACTCACAGAGCTTGATTTGCTAAATTTTAATATTGGAGCATTTTTTTAACATTGTGGTAGTCACATTTTCTTATCTATATTCTTTTTCTCACCAAACACACTAATTTCTCCTGATTCTCAACATCTACCCCTCCTCCCTTCCGTTCCTTTTTTTCCATGTATCCCCCCCCCCCCACCCCATTTTCTGGTCTTTTTCACCCCAATCCCCTTTTCCCATCATCTCATCCTTCTCTCCTACCTCTTCCTTTGTTGTTGTTGTTGTTGTTGTTGTTGTTTTTGTTGTTGTTCTTCTTGTTCTTCTTCTTTCTTGTTGTTGTTGTTGTTGTTGTTGTTTTTGTTGTTGTTCTTCTTGTTCTTCTTCTTTCTTGTTGTTGTTGTTGTTGTTGTTGTTGTTGTTGTTGTTGTTGTTCTTCTTCTTTCTTCTTCTTCTTCTTCTTCTTCTTCTTCTTCTTCTTCTTCTAATAAGCTACCAGTGATTTCTCGCAAAATATTTTATTTGTAAGCTTTTTCAGAAACTCAGAAACAGATGGTCTTCCATGCCATGATGCCCAACTGTCTTACCTTTTTCTATCAGGATTGTCTCTCAGGATTGTGTTATCAAAACTCTTGTTTACAGCAGTGAAACTTGAGCAAATGACAAGACAACGGAATATTGGAAAGAGTTGGTATCCCAACAATTTTCTAAGTGCTCAGTCTCCGAAAGCTCAGGTGGGTGTGTTACACCTGGAGAAGAGAGGATGTTATAGTCCCTAATGACGTCCTCTTTGCCAAATAACAGATGGGTCAAAGATATCGAGCTCAGAGTCTACTACAATATAAAGTTTGTGCATGGAGGACTTGAATGATACAGGCCCTGGGATAGATCCGTTGCAACAAAAGGCTGTTGACCTTTTTAAGTAGAGATGGACAATCAGAAACCGATTAGGAAACAGATTGCAGAAAGGTTTACAGCTGGGAGTCTGTATAGAGTCACGCTAAATACATGTGATGGCAACGTTTGTGTATGCAGGACATGAATGGTACAGGCCCTGGGATAGATCCGTGGGAACAAGGGCCTGTTGACATTTTTGAGTATAGGTGGACAATAAGAAGGGGAATAGGAAAAAGATTGCAGAAAGGTTTACAGATGGGAGTCTGGATAGAGGCACGCTAAATACATGTGATGGCAACGTTAGTGTATGCAGGACATGAATGGTACAGGCCCTGGGATAGATCCGTGGGAACAAAAGGCTGTTGACCTTTTTGAGTAGAGGTGGACAATCAGAAAGGGAATAGGAAAAGATTGCAGAAAGGTTTACAGCTGGGAGTCTGGATAGGGGCACGCTAGATACATCTGATGGCAACATTGGTCCGGAAATCTCGTTCTCTTCGTAGTGGATGATGTTTCTGAAGGCTGACAGGTCTTCACTAGTCACTCTCGCTGTCGTCATGGGCTGTAAGTCGCATGCCTACTCATAGCATAATTTAACACTGTCGTCTGGAAAGACGGAAAGGTGTCGCAAACAACATGAATCCTAGACGGAAAGGTGTCGCAAACAAGATGAATCCAGACAAATGTGAAAGGGATATTTGACAAGAAAGAACAAGATAGTGTACAACGCTGAATGGCCACCCTCAGTTATATTGATGAAAAATACCCACAAGAACAATGGGTCAGAGTCTATACAGATGGGTCCGCAGAAAGTGCAGTTAGAAATGGTGGCGCTGGAGTGTACATCGAATTCCCAGATGGTACTAGGGATAAGTCTAGCGTACCAACCGGGAAGTACTGCCATAACTATGATGCAGAAACCCAGGCTATCAAGATAGCTACAGAGAAACTGCTAAATACCAACCTTGGCTCACAGTATGTGGTAATGCTGACAGACGCTAAATCAGTACTTGAAGCACTCCAGTCTAGGAAACTACCAGAATTGCAAACACTGCTGACACAACTCAGCGTTCAGCGAAGAGTCGTAATGCAGTGGATACCGTCTCATTCTGGAGTGCCTGGAAATGAGAAAGCTGATCAACTGGCAGTAGAAGGTGCGACAAAAGAGCAGCCGGATGTACCAGTCACATACCACCAAAAGAAAAGAATCATTAAATCGATCAGGAAACCACTAGCCCCAGCACAAGACGACTATTGTATTATGGACAGACCAGAACAAGTCATTATCTTCCACCTCAGAACAGGGCACAACCGATTACGTAACCACATGTACACAAAATTCAAGATAGGTGTATCAGCCATGTGCACCTGGGGAAATGTGCCCCAGACAGCAGGGCATGTACTCCAGGACTGCACCGATTTTGACACATTAAGGCAAACCTTTTGGCCAGAAATAACAACAGTGGTACGTAAACTTTATGGACCACTGAATGAACTAACAACGACAGTGAAATTTATACAAGAGACAAAACTGCTGATATAGACAACTTATTTCAGGCGAACGAAAGAAGAAGAAGAAGAAGATGAATCCAAGACGGCAAGGTGTCGCAAACAAGATGAATCCAAGAGGGAAAGGTGTGGCAAACAATATGAATCCAAGACGGAAAGGTGTGGCAAATAACACGAATCCAAGACTGAAAGGTGTCGCAAACGACATGAATCCACCCTGTCAACATAGCACGGTCACTGTCCTGACCTATGGGTGTGAGTCATGGGCAATGACAACAGCTCACAGAAGCCAGAAAGAAAACTGCAGATAGAGACATCTAGCGATCTCTCTGGCAAACCTTTACACCCCAAGGTAGAAGAGGAGGGGCTAAGTATGTAAGTAAGATGAAGAAAGTAAAAAAAAAAAAAAAACTGAATATGCGGGCTCTAAAACAAGCAGCAATGAAGGCTGTTCGACAGAAGTCAGAAAGAGGATGGCTATAGCCAAACAAAGATTAAACAGCACTAACAGTCTATGTTTAGACAAAGTAAGTAACACTAAAGGACCTTCATGCGTAGTGAGCATATAGGGTCTAGACCTATATTTTCAGATTTTTTAAAAGTAATTGAAGAAGCCATATTACCAGAAAGGAGGAGCAGGGGCCGACCAACACGAAGATGGGCACAGGATATAAGCGACTCTTTGCATATGAACGTGCACGAGGTGGAAGAGCTGGCGAAAGTTTCTTTCAAGCAGACCGTGATGAGTGCGATGTTCTTCAAAGAAGCTGCTACATGAT
The DNA here is from genome assembly GCA_905116865.2 of Candidula unifasciata. NCBI lineage: Eukaryota > Metazoa > Mollusca > Gastropoda > Stylommatophora > Geomitridae > Candidula > Candidula unifasciata. Next base: position 841,319 of record CAJHNH020008465.1, read on the forward strand.
GATGATCAAATACATAATCCAGAATCACCAACTGACAACACTTTAGTTCTTGTCGAGGAACTTGAGTTTTGAAACAAATCTGTGAGCATAAACACTGCATCGCCTATCTGGGCTGCAGACACAACAGAAGAAGAAAAAAACACACACACACACACAAGGAGATGGGGGTTCAACCTCCTTACACATTTGAGGGAAGGGCTCAATTGACCTTAAACAACTGCATAATAATACTACAAAAATAATAATAATAGTAATATAATAATAATAGTAATAATAATAATATGCCGAACTGCTATTAAATATACAAATATATCTGGCATAATATGACTAGCATTCCCCGTGTGGGTTCCGGGGTCCTATTATAGGGAAAACATAAAAATAATCACATTCAAACAGCAATCCTTAAAGGGCAAGCTTTAGGTTATAATTGTGATTAGGTTATGTGCGCCAGATGAAATGGCTTGGCGTTTCCCGCCACCAACAGCCCTGAAAAGGACTCCTGCTGTGTTGATGCGATCAAAGAATGCAGCCCCAAATACTGTTCCAACCAACAACAAAGTCGTCCACCGACGAGCCAATGGACAACACAGTCACCGGTGTTTGGGTATGATTAAGCAACATGAACTCTATGCATATTTAGAGAGGCTCTTAGCCCCTTATACATTTGAATGGGGTGGTGGAAGTAAGGGGGGGGGGTGACGCTCAGCCTACCCACTCCACTATAATTTTTCTGGGATGGAAGGTTCCTGAAGATACCAAAGCCTCTAACTCCCGTCGCCCCTCTCGTAAAGTTTTAGCATTATTTGTGACTAATCGACTGACTGCTGATGATTCAGTTACTTGCATCCACGGTTAGTTCCACGATAGTTACCCCCCCCCCACCCCACCACCCCAGAGCCCGCCCATATACACACTAGTTCATTTCTGATTAGTAGTTCTTGAGCCGCGCTACGGGGGTGTTTCGCCATGTCGTTGATATTGCGTGTTGTATACCAATATATCTGGCATAATATGAATAGCATTCCCCGTGTGGGTTCCGGGGCCCTTTTATAGGGAAAAACAAGAATAGACCCACTGCCTACTCAAAAGTATATTGTAAGAATCGACTAATTGGAAGCTTCTTTCGAAGACAGAGTGCATCTGCCTGAGAGGCAGGAAACTTAAGCATGCTAGCGCTTTTAACACTGAAAAAACATGGACAACCTGGGTGTAACACACAATCCCTCTAGAGAGTGCAGCAACCCATGTCGCAGGCATTCACGTAAATGCAAGACAAGCCAGAAAGCAAACAACAGAGCGGCACACCCGTAGCTCCCCTGAAAGTAGACCAGTCCAAAAATGTTATCAATGGAACGTGATCTACTTTGTTTGGGGAGACTAACATCAAACTAAATGCATCCACATATTTGGTATTCAGTTATGAATTTCATGTTGTGTCGCTAGCCTAGATACCTTCCGCGTACCATCTAGAATAGTTCCACCAGGCGGAGTATCTAGGCCTCCCTAAAGCTGCAACTATGAAACTCGCCCAACAACCGGTACATAAACAATCACAAAGCGAACAGTTTTTTCCCAATGGGTTGTCCTGAATTAAATTAAACGGAACGATAAGAACCCACAAGCCAGAAAATAATTTTCCAAACGTAAACACTGAAATAAATAATAAATGCTGCCAGCGTTGATGTACCAAATGTCAAGTTCATGTTTAGGAACTAAGCGTGAGATTCTAAGGTCAGGGTGAAAGGTTAACCTGCTTGGGTTGCGTCGTTTAACAACGAAACCCTAGCGCAAAAAAAATCGTCTCAAAACTGCTTAGTTGGAGGTCGCCGAGGTCACACTTAACGCAGTTAAAATTCAAATCTTTTATTGTATTCTAGCGTGGGAATCGCAGGGAATTTCTGTTCCTTGCGCAATGCCTTAAATGTAGGTTCTCACGACTAGGAGCTGAGACATTACCGTATTTAGGTAAATTAATGTAACATGACAGACGTTGCGGTGTGTGTCTCTCAGGGAACAGGCTTGTGTCCTTGGCTGGGGAAACAGATGACGCTAATTCAGTAGCTATTAGAGCTGTGAAAGAGGAAGGGTATGTTCAGAGACGGGCAACGGAACCTAAGTGCTTGCCCTGGCTGCTCAAAGCAGCTCTGTCTGATTGTGTTGGCTGCTGCGGTCAGTCGGGTGTTGCCTCCTTTGACTGCAAGTGACTTTTGATATGCTCTCTCCTTCTTTCTCCCCCTCTCGTTTGCTCTCCTTCTCTCTCTATTCTCTCTATTTCTTTAGTTTTCTCCTAATTTCTATCTATCTATCTATCTATCTATCTATCTATCTATCTATCTATCTATCTATCTATCTATCTATCTATCTATCTATCTATCTATCTATCTATCTATCTATCTATCTATCTATCTATCTATCTATCTATCTATCTATCTATCTATCTATCTATCTATCTATCTATCTATCTATCTATCTATCTATCTATCTATCTATCTATCTATCTATCTATCTATCTATCTATCTATCTATCTATCTATCTATCTATCTATCTATCTATCTATCTATCTATCTATCTATCTATCTATCTATCTATCTATCTATCTATCTATCTATCTATCTATCTATCTATCTATCTATCTATCTATCTATCTATCTATCTATCTATCTATCTATCTATCTATCTATCTATCTATCTATCTATCTATCTATCTATCTATCTATCTATCTATCTATCTATCTATCTATCTGCTAGCCACAACCAGGGGCTCAGACAAGAAGAAAACTTTGGAGCGGGGTGTCGGATGAGGAGACCCTATTGGGGTGTGGTGGAGGAGGGCTCAAGGGGTATTTAAGTGCTTATTATTATTATTATTATTATTATTATTATTATTATTATTATTATTATTATTATTATTATTATTTGTATTTTTATTTAAAATGCGCCGGGTGGCAAATAGGTGGGAAAGGGATTGTTCCGCACAGGGTACCATGTGCTCTTGCAACGCCACTAGTCACAACCCTAATGGAGGGAGGGGGGGATAGAAAGTTCATGTCAACAACCTTAAGTTGACACCTGTCTTCTCTAAACATATTCGTGTTGGCGTCTGAAGGTGTTTACAAAAATATATATATATAATTCACGTTACGTCCATTGATCCATATCATTATTTTTTGGTTCACCCCATACTCCGAGATTTCGTTGAGAGCTCCCGTGAAAGTCAAATAGTAGGGGGGTGGCGGAGGGGTAGGATATGGTAAGGTTAAGTGTTAAGTCCGAGTTCATTTCGTATCCCAACACCCCTATACTATTGGGCTTTCCCTTGAACTTCTGTAAATCTCGGAATCTTGGTGAATTAAAAGAAAAGGACCAATCTTTATCTTCAGTTATCTCTGGTCAGGCACTTAACCTTTTTAGTGCCAGACAATCGTTTAGTGGAAGATGCAGATGAAGAAATATATGTGATTATTTCTCAATGCATTACTTATTTTTTTTTAACAGTAATATAACAATAGTGGTGACAAATGGACAAGCCAGATTTCTTGAGTGTGTACAAACTAAATATAAAAAAAAAGTTAACATACTAACTAAGAATTTGAAGGGATTCAGCAGATAGAGGGATTCACACATCACCTGTTGTTTGTGGCTCAAAGAGTTAATCAGCTATGGGCCAACCATAAGCTGGGATGTCAGCTGGTGATCTTTTTGGCTTCCCTAAATAAAAGGTGTTCGGGGAGTGGTGTTTCGAGAGTTGTGTTCGGGGAGTGGTGTTTCGAGAGTTGTGTTTCAGCTTAGTGGTGTTTCAGGTGTTCGGGGAATGGTTTTGGAGAGTACAGGGAGTGTTTGGAGCAGGGGAATTACCTGTTGGAGAGGTACACTCGGGGAATGGTGTTTGGAGAGTTGTTCAGGGAATTACACCTTTTCAGAGGTGTTCGGGGGACTGTGTTTGGAGATTTACACTGTTTCGGGGAGTGGTGTTGGATAGTGGTGTTTCAACTTACACTGTTCGAGGAGACTGTACACTGGTGTTCAACTTTTCGACACTGTTTCAGGGAGTACACTGTTTCAGCTTAGACTGTTTCAGCTTACACTGTTTCAGCTAGTGGTGTTTCGGAGCTTACACTGTTTCAGGTCGTAGTGTTTCAGCTTACACTGTTTCAACTTACACTGTGTCAGCTTACACTGTTTTTAAGCTTACACTTGTTTCGCAGCTTAGACTGTTTCAGCTTACACTGTTTTCAGCTTACACCGTGTTCAGCTTACACTGTTTCAGCTTAGACTGTTTTCAGCTTACACTGTTTCAACTTACACTGTTTCAGCTTACACTATTTCAGCTTAGACTGTTTCAACTTACACTGTTTCAGCTTACACTGTTTCAGCTTACACTGTTTCAGCTTAGACTGTTTCAGCTTAGACTGTTTCAGCTTAGACTGTTTCAGCTTACACTGTTTCAGCTTACACTGTTTCAGCTTAGACTGTTTCAGCTTACACTGTTTCAGCTTACACTGTTTCAGCTTACACTGTTTCAGCTTAGACTGTTTCAGCTTACACTGTTTCAACTTACACTATTTCAGCTTACACTGTTTCAGCTTACACTGTTTCAGCTTAGACTGTTTCAACTTACACTGTTTCAGCTTACACTGTTTCAGCTTACACTGTTTCAGCTTACACTGTTTCAGCTTACACTGTTTCAGCATACACTGTTTCAGCTTACACTGTTTCAGCTTACACTGTTTCAGCTTAGACTGTTTCAGCTTACACTGTTTCAGCATACACTGTTTCAGCATACACTGTTTCAGCTTACACTTTTTCAACTTACACTGTTTCAACTTACACTGTTTCAACTTACACTGTTTTAACTTACGCTGTTTCAACTTACACTATTTCAGCTTACACTGTTTCAGCTTACACTGTTTTAACTGACGCTGTTTCAACTTACACTATTTCAGCTTACACTGTTTCAGCTTACACTATTTCAGCTTACACTGTTTCAGCTTACACTGTTTCAGCATGCACTGTTTCAGCTTACACTGTTTCAGCTTCGCTTAGACTCTATAAGTGTTTGTTGAGTCTACAATGTTCATCGTGTACACGTAAGATGGTGACTTGGTCTGTTCTTTTCCCCATGTATTTAGAGAAAAAAATTTTATAGTTAAGAGCAGTGTTCTGTTACTGATAATCATATATGTCATGCGTTTGGAAAAAAAGTAGTGTTCGAAGAGTGGCGTTTGGGAAAAGTTGTTCGGGGAGTAATGATTGAAGACATGTGTTTGGAGAGTCGTGTTCGGGGAGTGGTGTTTGGAGAGTGGTGTTCTGGGAGAGGTGCTGGGAGAGTTGTATTAGGGAAGTGGTGTTTAGGCAGTAGTGTTCATAGAGTCTTGTTCTCGGAGTGGTGTTGGTGAAGTGGTGTTCAGGGAAGTGATGTTTGTGGGGTGGTGTTCGGAGAGTCGTGTTCGGGGAGTGGTGTTTGGAGAGTTGTGTTCAGGAAGTGGTGTTTGGAGAGTTGTATTCAGGAAGTGGTGTTTGTGTAGTGGTGTTCGGAGAATGGTGTTCATGGAAGTGGTGTTCGGAGAATGGTGTTCATGGAAGTGGTGTTCGGAGAATGGTGTTCATGGAAGTGGTGTTCGGAGAATGGTGTTCAAGGAAGTGGTGTTCGGAGAGTTGTGGGTTTATTGTTTGGTACCGCGTTCGCAGCTAAAACCTCAGCGTTTTGATTGGATCACATAAAGAATCAGAATGCCAAAAAATGATGAGTTGCTTCGGACATAAGGGCTCCAGTTTGTGAATGCCAAGTAACTGCCCAATGGCTTATTAAATGTCTCCTGTATAGCGTCGTTTTCTTGACTAATTTTGTCCCACCAGCTAATATAATAATCTAATTCAATATAAGTACTTAACCAAGTCAATAAGCTCAGTATTTTGGGACACTCATAACATGCGATGGAGGGTGTGGGACATAAATTAAGAGCAGACCTTGCCAGTTAAAGGCGGCATTTCAGAAGATGAAAAGTTTCTTATGCCTCTCATTAAACATCAGAAAACAAGTACTGAAATGTTATATCGAGACTTTTCTGTTGTATGGCAGGGAATCTTGGGATATGAGCAAACAAATTAGGAAGAGTCTGCAGGCAACGGAGATGTGGTTTTTGAGAAGAATGTTGAAAATATCTTGGACTGCCTTAATAACTAACAATGATCACCTGGAAATGGCTAATGATAGTTGAACATTATATACAACAATGAGAAGAAGACAAAGTTGTTTGGTCATGTGATGCGAAAAGTAGGACTAGAAAACATCGTGACGACTGGATACATCGCTGGTAAAAGAGGCAGAGGCAGACCAAGAGAAATGATGGTGCCTGGGTTAAGACAGTGGCATGGAGGAATATCATCAGGGGAAATGATCCAGGACACAAAACAACCGAGATCTGTGCAGATGCATGAACGCTTACGCCAGATGCCAAGGCACTTGATGATGATGAATCCAGTATATATTGCAAATGTTTTTACGATAGTGTCGCATCCAGAATTTGAAGCTGCTAGCCTTTCACAGACCAATCAGCACTAGGTGGGTGATGTGGTGAATATCACAACGGCCAACTTTACTTCCCATGACACTTCCTGGTAGCCATTTTGGGATGTTTTAACCTGGCAACCACGGTCAATTTTGAAAGAAATCCGCTTATTCCCTTCTGTGTGAATCTCTCTCTCTCTCTCTCTCTCTCTCTCTCGTGAAACTCTCTCTCTCTCTCTCTGTCTCATCTCTCTATCTCTCTCTCTCTCTGTGTGTGTCTCTGTCTCTGTCTCTCTCTTTCTCTCTCTCTTTCTCTCTCTCTCGGTCTCTCTCTGTCTCTCTCTCTCTGTCTCTCTCTCTCTCGGTCTCTCTCTGTCTCTCTCTCTCGATCGATCTCTCCCGGTTCCCCCTTCTCTCTCTCCTTCTCTCTCTCTCGGTCTTCTCTTCTCCTGGTCTCGCTCTCTGCTCTTCTCTCGGTCTCTATCGCTCGGTACCCATCTCTCTCCTTTTCTATCCCTCTCTCGGGTCCTCTCATCTCTCTGTATCTCTCTCTCTCGGTCCCCCTCTCTCTCTCTTTCTCTCTCTCGGTCTCTCTCTCGGTCTCTCTCTCTCTCTCTCTCTCGGTCTCTCTCTCTCGGTCCCCCTCTCTCTCTCGGTCTCCCTCTCTCTCTCTGTTTTCCCACTGTCATTGTCTGCATGACTGTCAGGCCTATTTGCTTGCATGCAAGTTAGCCTGCCTGCTTGTCTGTCTATCTGTCTGTCTGTCTGTGTAAATGTGTGGTTGTGGGCATATGTTGGTTCTGTACATGTGATTGTATATGTGTGTATGCATGGATGCATGTATAGGTGTGTATGTATGGAATGTGTGTGCGCATGTATATCCATAAATGTATGTGTGTGTTTTCCGTTTGTGCATTTATGTCTATGTTTGTATATGTGTTTTATGTTTGTGTATGTAAGTAGATGCGTGTGTTTATGTATTACGTATGTCTGTATATGAGTGTCCATGTATGAGAACGTAGTAGTATGTCTACGTGTGTGTGAGTGTGTACGATTGTGTACACATGATGTGTGTATGCATTATTCTATAATTTATATTTCTTTATTATATCCATAACATGTATTATTGATACCAAGCATTGGTACTATGAAAAATGAGTGCTTAGAAGGTCCGAATGTCAGACCTGCCTGCGTGCCCAATTTGTAACCCTTTGAAAATAACGTTTCTTCGTTCGTTCGTTCGTTCTGTCTGTCAGTCTGTCTGTCGTTTTTCTCTCTCCCTCCCTGACCACACTTTCTCTCTCACATATACAATATTACTGTGTTTTAAAAAACATACAATCAAACATGATAATTAAGGCACGTACAATAAACTCTGAGAAAGACACAATCTCTACTGACTAACTCTAACCCTTTGAAAATAAAATTTCTCAACAACCTCTTTTTGGAATAAATACGGTAGCTGGCAATGTCAATTCAACATTCTTAACCCCAAGGTTTTTCAAAAACAGACTTATTCAAATCGTATGTTTCAACATATGCACGCATACCTTTTGTCGAGGTTTCAAAGGAAACCAAACACCGAACGCGCGTGTGTATGGCCAGCCAGAGAAGTGTCACCACATCCATAGCCCATGAGCAACCAGGGACGCCATCTCGCGTGCATCTCCAGGCATGAGTGCGACTTTTATGTGGCGTCTGGGTGGCAGGATTACGCGTGAGCAAGGTGTGTGAACGTTGTGGGGAAAGGAAGAGGGGGGGGGGGTTATATTGTGGGTGGGGGAGGGGGTGCAAGCTGTGGGGAGGTGGGGGGGGGGATAAATTAGACATTACCTCTAAAGTTAGGCGTCGCTGTCACTAATTTGCGTTGATTGTTGTCTACCCCCGGGTATCTATGCGCTCTGTACTTACTGCTCATTCTTTTGATTCTGCTGGCGTTCATGCAAATGGTTGGGTGAACATAGAGACTGAAAAGCTAGACACGCATATGGGTAGACATATATACAGACAGGCGGACGGACGAATGGACGGACAGACAGACAGATATACAAACACAGAGAAAGACAGTCGACGCGCAGATGATATATACAGAAGGAGAAACCGAAAACTATACAGATATACACATACAGAGACAAATAGTTTGATGAAGAGATAAACTCGCAGACATACACACATAGAGGTAGGTGGTTCAATAGAAAGACCATCTGCTAGGCAGGCATATAGATAGATACTGGATAGATAGACATATCAATAGATACTATGACAGACAGACACACAGACAGACTGACAGACAGACAAAAAGTAGACACATAGATGAGGAGAAATATATATAGGTTTCATGTTTAATTAAGAAGTAACATCAAAGCACTCAGGACTTTCCCCTAAGCGCCCCGTCCCCAATTCTAATGGTACCAATAGAAGTCTAATTGTATATCCGTCTCACCTTTCCTTTGAGTGGAAACTTTGTATCTACAGCGACGTTCCTCCATTTACCCCCAGAGTGTTAACTTTGGTGCCCATTACGTAGAGGCTGGGTAAGCCCCGGGAACCGCCCGGTTTCGAACACCGACCGTGGGCTGCAGCGAGTCACAGCTGGGTTTGAAAGCTAGCCTCCTATCGACCCTATGTGAGTGTGTGTGTATGTGTGTGTGTGTGTGTCACATAAGAATGCCAGTAACCTGAGAAGGGGCCTAGTTTTAACCCCAAGAAGATTTTTGAAATATGACTGTGTTAATTGTGCTCATATCATACGCACTTGAGTTCGTTTTGTCGGTGCATATATATCCGTGTTTACATGGGCTTTTTAACCCTTTTATAATTATATACCCCAGAACTCAGCTTAATAAATGAGATTTGGCCTCTTAATGAGCGTAATATGTGTACTACGTCAACAGACTTTGAGTATCTTTAACATGTATCTTATTTCTTACAGTCCGTAAAGGGGTGTGAGAAAATGTCGAACCGGGTCTTTCACCAGGCACTAGATATCAAAACCTACCTAAGTGCTCTCGGCATACTCTCAGTTAAGTTTTCCTTTGTAAATTTTCTTCAATTGTGGGCGACGACAGAGCAGTGGCCAGGCGTGACCAATTCGCATGTGCACGCGGTTTAGAAAAAGAGAATGAATATTTGGCAAAGAAATTTTAGGGTAGGAGGGTCTCGCCTGCTTTATTATATCACATTTTTTACAGTAATGAAGTCCGGCAAATGTCCCCCCCCCCCCCACCCACCTCATCTCGACTTTCCAGCACACAACTGAAGGATGAAGATGACACCCACCCCACCCTTCCCAGTGCTGTAACAAGGTCAAGTAGTACAAAATTGTATGTCACGCTGCCGCGCACCCACACATATATAATATATGCTTTTCTGGCTTTTTGTTTAAATTTTAAACACACCAATTTTTTTTTTTTTATTTGGTAACCCCCGCCCTCCCCCCTTTCTTCACTTCTTCTTCTTCTTCTTCGTTCACCGGCTGTGAATTCCGGCGGAAGGTCCCGGTTAATCGTCCGCTTGGACTTTTGGCTTTTACCTGGACCTGAGTTTTGCGTGTACAACTGTTTTACTGTTCCCTGCCTCGCGGGCAGATGTACTCCGACTTCGAGGGACCTTTTTCACTATTAAGGCGTTTAATATGGCTCGCTGCGTGCTTACGCCATTCATGCAGAAACAGTATCTTGCGAAAGCTACCAGTTACAGGTAGTACGATGCTAGCTTCGCACTCATACTCTCAACGGCGAAGCGACGAGGAAAATACCCGTGATACCCTCTCAAGTGTTATGGTTACCTGCTAACGCTGACATGTGAATTGATCAGGCATCGGCGCTGATCCAGTTCGACCGTAGTTCTCGTCAAATACATTTTGAAGAATTTCTTATTGGTGATTAAGCAATAAGTGATCACCTGTACTACTCAAATCCCTGCATACACCACTCAACACCCCCCCCCCCCCCCTCCAGTTCCTTCCGTTATATGGTAACTGACTGCCAGTCTTAAGTTTATAATACGGTGAATTCTGACCCTAAAACTACAACATATTTAACATAACCCCTGACCCCTTAGGGTCGTGGAGGTGTATCGATAAAAGCACTATCACATAAAACCCGCCATCTTTCTCTGTATTCTGCTTAATGAATAGGTGTATGATAATTTAGTTCTGTCCATTTGGTGATGTTATCATTCTAGATTCTTCGTTGCCCTCCTCTTCTTCGACTACCTTCCAATGTTCCTTGCAATCGAATCATGTCTCATCAGGTGCTCAGACCAAGCTAACATGCGATGTTTCACCACTGCCAAGAGAGGCTCCTGGTGCCCTGCTAATTTGTATTTTTTGCCTCTGACATATTTATTAGTTTTGTGTTTTAAATAAATAATTCGTAAAATGGAACTATATTATTTACTTTCGAAAGATTGAATCATCCTTTCCATTTATACAGTGAGAGTCAAGCTCTCACATCCGCGTAAGTTGACCTTAACTGAGCTGCTGATTTTGCTCTTTCACACAGTATTCCGTTAGAACATCACGGCTCTTGTTACATCAAGTCTTGACTTCATCTCTTTGGTACAGCTGACATCGTTACACATGTGGAAGCCAAGACGTTTAAAGGTTGCAACTTCTTCTAGTTCTTTGCCCCTTTATCTGTATGTTGGTAGGTACTTGATTTTTGTGACTATTTACCACAATCTTGATTTTTCTTGGTATTAATTATCAAGCCATATTTACCACAGCAACATATTTAGGCACAATTAATTCATTACTTTATTAAACAGTGCAGAATAAACGTAAAAATCATGATCACTCATATGTATCTTTTGTTAGTCATTTGATACACACACACACACAAACATACACACACGCACACAAACACACACTTTAATCAACGCAGCACAAACACGACTCAAACGGCGACGATTCAGATATTGCATTGCAGTTGTGAGCACTAACAGATAAAAGATTACACATAGGGGTGTCATGTAATATTTGTATCACGTAAATAAGGCAGATTTGTAAAACGGAAGTGCAGGCAACATACACATTCAGGATCAATAGTAACGTCCAGAGGTGGACGAATAACCAGAATTTTCCGCCATAGTTTACAGCCAGCCAGGGAAGATGAAAAAGAAGAAGTTAGAAGGTTTTATGTCTAGCTCGAGATCAATGGAAGACACATTTATTGCTTAAAAACCAAAATGTATTTGACAAAAACTACAGTCTTACTAGATCAGTCGTGATGCATGGTCAATTCACACGTGTAAGCGTTTGCAGATAACCATTACACTTGAGAGGGTATCACGTGATATTTTCATCCTCGTCGCTTCACAGTTAAGAGTGTGCGTGCACAGCTAGCATTGTTGTACCGGTAACTGGTAGCTTTCGAATGAGACATATTCTGCATGAAGCACCTGAGCCTGCTGCAAGTCTTATTAAACGCCTGAATAGTTCAGGGACAGAAATAATCCGGGATGAGAGGCAGAAGAGATCAGGACGATAGTGGACTTGTGAAAGTTCACGGGGCTGTAAAGTTAGTTGGGAACCAAATTAATTTCTAGTGTTAGAAAAAATCAAAATACAATTTGAACTTTTGATCTGACAGTGCGAGTCTAAAAGGGGCGACATTTGGAAGACTTGCATCACACTAAGAAAATCTACCGCCCAGGATTGGTCGTAAGAGTAGACTAATTTGGGGCTTCCTTCGAAGTCGAGTGCATCTGCCAGAGACCCCAGAAACCAACAATCTAAAAAAAAAAAAAAAAAACGTTAATGTTCTTTTTCCACGCCTCGAGACGTATAGGGCATATGGGGCTAGACCTATACTTTTATAGACCAATCTACACAAGATGGGTGATGTGGTCAGCCTTTACTTCCCGGGACTGCACCCGGTACCTACTCAAAGCTGGGTCGACAGAGGAGTCAAGGTCATTTTTTAAAACAGTCCGGCTCCGCCAGAGAGCGAACCCACGGCGATTTCCAACCAATAATCTACTTACGAGTAACTTAGATATGTAAAACGTGTGTGCATGCAACACACAGGTTCTGGAAAAAAAGACTAACATCTAGTCGTAGACGAACAACCAGAACTTTCTATTGGAGTTTACAAACGATGAAGTCGACAGCCACTATCTTTTCCAGAAGTCAAAACTCTCATTAAGAGAAAATCAGAAAACAGATTGGAAACCAACACTGGTCTAACTACGAAAAAGATTTTTCTGAATTCATGAAAACAGAACAGAACCAAGTCAAAGTTTTTTCGCTTACGCACTGGACACTGCAGAACTCAATAAAACACTCACATAAATTAGGTATGAGCCAAAACAGCTCTCTGCCGGATGCTTTCGTGCTGAACAGACTCCCAGAACATGTCTGCAAGACTGTCCTCGTTCCTGGCGGAGCTGCGGAGCGACATATGGCAACACCCAGTAGAACTGACAACTAAGCTTTGGGGAAACCTAAGAGACCTTGAAAAGTCATCCCAGTTTATGACCCACAGTGGATTATGCGCATGACCAGAGATCGCTGAAGAAGAAGTAGAAGAAGAAGAAGAAGATGAAGTCACACTATATTCGGAAACACCGAGAAACTGACGGTGAGATGTGAAGTGCTGAGATCGTTAAATCATATTTGCAAAAGAAGTTCGCTGCGGTTTAGAAAACGGTATTTTCCCACAGCCCAGACCAGCAAATAGGTTCACGTTTATTGTGACACTGTCAAAAGAACCCGTGTTTATAGAAATTCAGTGACTCATGACATTCTGCCAGAACCAGCGCTTCCCACTTCCGTGTTACCAAACGCAACAGCCTATTAGGTACAAGGAGCCGAACTGTTAGTATGCGGGAATCTCATGCGGGAGACCCGGGTTCGAATCCTCGGTAAGGTTAGGGTGTTTTTTTCTATCGAGGGCAAATTAAAATGCTCACCTGCAACATAGCCGCCCCCCCCCCCCATCTCCCCTGCTAATCTGTGTATGTAAATTGACTTGCAATTAATGAAAATATATTTGACGTTTAAATTAATTCTATCCAGTTTTGTTAAAGTGCTAATTTAAAAAAAATGTTTTAAAATTATCGACCATTTACTTTTAACTAATGTGAGTAGTTTTTGTAGAGCTCTGAGCACACTGTTTCGCCCAGGGGCCCATTATGCAGTTGAGACGGACCTGACCTGTGAGGGTTCTGGCCCCCAGTTCGGGGGGGGGGGGGGAGATAAACCCCTTGACGCCAGCAAGCATGGGGGAAAACGCGACCAATGAAATGTTTTTCCTTCCAAGTCTGAGCGTATGTGTCTGAGAGCGAAGAAACTAACAGCACATACGCCAGATCTGTGAAAATGACATGCACGCGAAAATGAAGCTTTGGAGCAAGGCCAAAGTCCAGTAAGATAAGATTAACTCCACAGGGGAGCAAGCACAGCTAGGGGTCCACCGATCTTCTGTAGAAGGATCCCTCGTCGACGGTTGTTTCGGTCAGGTACCATTCCTATACAATCTCGAAAGGTGAGCCGACCTGGGTCATGACTCCCAGGTCTCGACCTTACCCTGTTGGACAGACAACCAGAACCTACCACAACAGTTTGCAGCCTGTGAACCGCGGAGAAGAAGAATAATGACGGCATCAGGCAGGGAATCTTATCCTTTTTCTTCTTAGAACAGGTCGAGGGTGTGGTTCTGGGTCACTGGAGCAGAGGCCGATCAGCTCGATGATATGCACAGAACAGGAAATACCTGGGCAGGAGAGTGCATGAGTATCTTCGACCACTTGGTTGCCCATTAGCTCGCCAGTAGACGACTTTGTGGTCGGTCGGGACAGTATTTGGGTCTGTTTTCTCTGATCACATAACACTGTAAGAGTCATTTTTCCATGGCTATCTGGTGGCGAGCAAATGCTAAGCCATTTTTTATGGCGCACATGACCTAGTCACACTTATAACCTAAAGCTCCCCCTTCGGGGCAGCTGATTAAAAGTAATGATGTTTTTTTTTCTCCCACAAATCAAGCAAAGCCAAGAGTGCATGAGGCAGGGAACTAGCGAGGGTGGAGTTTCTGTCATTCATGTTGTGATGTGAGCGACGTTCTGTAGAGGACCGCTGCATGATGATGATGTTCATAATTTTCTCTGTAGTCATATCTCCCCACTGACGCTATCAAAGGCAACACAGACTTCTAATTACACATAATTTGACCTTTCCTAATGAGCAAATTATTCACTCATCTTCTGAGGCCACCATCCACACAGAACAACCAATAGAAACTGGATTCACAAACCAAGCTGTGTTTGTTATAAATATTTTGAAGCTAATATTAAGTTTGTTCCGCTCCATTTCATTTCTTTCGACTTTGTATATTCAGACCAGAATACGGCGTCCTTGGCAACCAGAAGCATTTGAATATTGGCGTCAGACTAAAGGGACATGCATTTACATCAAATGCGCGTTGCTTTCGTAAAGGAAACGATGCTTGCTAAAAAAGGAAGAGGTTGAGAAGGATACATTTGTGTAGATTCCTTTTCTTCTTTTGTACTACTGTTTATGTAAAACGTCGCAAAGAGGAATTAGTTTTTAGTTTCCTGTCTCTTGCTGGTTGTTTAACTTGTGGTAATATTGTGTAGAAATTCTGTAGTGTATCTTTTACTCACCCATCCATCTCTTTCTTGTAGTCTGCTTTTCTCATGAAATAGGCTGTAGCCGTTGTGATTTTTATCTTTGTAAATAGAAACTTGAGACATCTGTATAAATAAAACATTGAAAAATGAGACAACTGTATGAAGAAAAAGTTAAAAATGAGACAACTGTGAAAGAAAAATGTTAAAAAGTTAAGAAGTTAAAAATGACATATCTGTGTAAGGAAAAAGTTTAAAATGACATATCTTGGGTGAAGAAAAAGTTTAAAATGACATATCTATGTGAAGAAAAAATTAAAAGTTAGATATCTGTGTGAAAAAAAAAGGGTTTAAAATGACATATCTGTGTGAAGAAAAAGTTAAAAATGACATATCTGTGTAAAGAACAAGTTAAAAATGACATATCTGTGTGAAGAAAAAGTTAAAAATGACATATCTGTGTGAAGAAAAAGTTAAAAATGACATATCTGTGTGAAGAAAAAGTTAATAATGACATGTCTGTGTAAAGAAAAAGTTAATAATGACATATCTGTGTGAATAAAAAGTTAAAAATGACATATCTGTGTGAAGAAAAAGTTAATAATGACATATCTGTGTGAAGAAAAAGTTAAAAATGACATATCTGTGTAAAGAAAAAATTAAAAATGACATATCTGTGTGAAGAAAAAATTAAAAATGACATATCTGTGTGAAGAAAAAGTTAATAATGACATATCTGTGTGAAGAAAAAGTAAAAATGACATATCTGTGTGAAGAAAAAGTTAATAATGACATGTCTGTGTAAAGAAAAAGTTTAAAATGACATATTTGGGTGAAGAAAAAGTTTAAAATGACATATCTGTGTGAAGAAAAAGTTTATAATGACATATCTGTGTAAAGAAAAAGTTAATAATGACATATCTGTGTAACGAAAAAAATGATTATAGAGCTTAATGACAATAGCTTGTCTTTAGGCACGAGAGGTTTTCTGGGCGACCTTTTCACTCAAAAATCATTGCAACTATTATGTCGTTTTAAATTTCCATGATCTCTTAAACAGTTAACAACCACTGACAAACTAAGTCACCATTTTGCAGTGGTCATCATCATCATCATCATCAAAAACCACTTCTGCCGTTGCGCGGCGTGGGGAGGAATAATTTGCGATCCAGTGCACGTTGGCTGCCACTGGCTGTTGTCATGCCGTGAAAGCGTAGAGTGTCTTTAATGTTGTCGATCCATGTTTTCCGCGGCCGTCCTCTTGCTCTTGTAGCTGATCTTGTGAGATGTAGTGCTTGTGATGGTATTTGGTCTTGCGGCATTAGGTCGGGACTCGAATCGGACGATTTGTACTGAGTCCGACTTACGTCACGAAATTAAGAACTTTGAATTGTGTCCAGGGACTTGCGCCTCGACTCGACACTTGTAGCTTCGACAACCTGGCACGATTAGTTCTTCGCGGCCGGTCACTATAAGGTTTAGCGATCAACGTCATATTTTTTGAGCTTCTTCGCATAAAACAAATCAGAATGTTTCAATTGATTAAGTTTTCACCTTAGACTTTTTCTGCGTTTTATGCACACAGAGTTAAAAACAAAAATGTTTGCACAGTAATCGCGCAGCAGTAAAATGTATCGACATGTACGATATTTGCGGTCTTTGAATACATTACTGTAGCTATGTGTTGCATGAGGTTTTAAAAATAACAACCTGTATAAACATTTTGACACTAAATTTATTCAGACACGAAGAGAGGCATACACGTTACATGTGATGTACCAAGTTACTACAAAATGATTCACCTCCGGGCTTTTTTCATAACCACAATAAAACACATAGCTTCCGTAATTCGATTGAAACACTGTGAAATATGTCACGGAATGTGACGGAGTACTGAAGTGAATCTTATCAAAACCTTTTTTTTAAGCCATCGCTATGCTATCAGTGCCAAACGTGGACACTTACATCCTCAAATAAACGTACAATTGTGACAACAGAGATAAAAGGAAGAGCAGCAGGTGTTTCAAGGAAAGAAAGAATACGAAACCACGAAATCAGACGAATGCTGGGAATAAAGCCAGTCTTACAACTCATCAATGCCCGGCTCTCTAGCGTAGTTGGCTAAACCGGATTGCGCGGAGACCGGGTGACGAACTCCTTGTGGTCCGGGTTCAATCCCGGGGGTAGGCAGGAAAACCACATTTCTCCCAGATTTTCGGTATTTACAGTGGAATCCAGGCCGAAATTTTACGATATCCATAATACCGAGCCACTTCATTTGTTGTTCATTGATGACTTGTTTGTTTGTTTGTTTTAGTATCCAGAAGCCATGAGTTTGGATACCTAACAAGAATGCCCTGGTACTATCTGCCACAGCGAGCCACACTAAAACGTTAAAAAGGGTACAGCGCGAGTGGAAGACCTCGGAAAATATGGAGTGATGGCATTAAGAACAGCCTTACAGAAATGAATATCAGTCTTAAAAGTGCTCTTGACAGAGCTCATCAATGAATGTTACATCTCACCCCGACACTTCGGTGAGGTTCAGGGTGGAAGAGAAGAAGAAGAAGAAGAAGAAGAAGAAGAAGAAGAAGAAGAAGAAGAAGAAGAAGAAGAAGAAGAAGAAGAAGAAGAAGAAGAAGAAGAAGAAGGAGGAGGAGGAGGAGGAGGAGGAGGAGAAGAAGAAAAGAAGAAGAAGAAGAATGATGATATTAAACAAGTAACCTCTATAAAAATGTGTATGCATTTCAATGTGTATACATTAGCTAACTCTGTAGTTAGCATGGTTTTCACACTGCCATTTTTGTATTTACATCAACTTTAATTGATCCATAAGCACTGTCCCATACATGACATGCAAATGACTTTAAACATGCAATGAATTGACTCAAGACTAGAAACCTCTACAGTAGGTTGCCAATCCAGCAGAAGTAAATCTATTGACCCCATTCAACTGTATAACAGTTATAGTGGCGGCACCTGTGGTTGCAATGGGGTGGCAGTTCGAGTCTCGCCTGCAGATCCGAATTTTTAAGTCCAAAAGTCCCCGTGTGGGTTCCGTGGCCCTGTTATATGAAAAACAAGAATAGACCCACCGCCTACCCAAAAGCATGTCGTAAGTGTCGACTAATTGGGAACTTCCTTCGAAATCAGAGTGCATCTGCTTGAGAGGCAAGGAACCAGCAATCAGCATACAAATGAGTCAGATCTGTAAAACGGATGCATACGCAACACTCAGGTTCTGTAACAAGACTGTAGTCCGGAAGTGGATGAACTTTCCGCCAAAGTTTACAGCTAGTGAACGCGAAGAAGAAAAAGAAGAAGAAGAAGAAGAAGAAGTCCAAAAGGAAAGGTCCTAAATTTGTTTGTGAACTTTGGCTCCCAGGTTGGCCCAGCCTTAAATGAATACAATGAAACAAAACTGACTCTGCTGATTTTTGACTCTTTCGACTGAAGAGTTAGCCGACCCAGCTGTAGGGGTAGTTTGCAGACTTCTCAATTAACTGTTCACATCTCCAAAGAGAAGCCAGTCAACATTACCACAGCTGGAGGCAATGCCCAGTGTATGAGCTCAACTCTAG
>CAJHNH020008465.1:862500-952683 GCA_905116865.2 Candidula unifasciata
CTTACATTTGGTTTGAGCATTCTAAATTCAACAACATGCAAAAGTTTCTGACATCAAGAGAAATAAGCAATACATTAAAAATGAGAATTGTCAAATGTTATGTATTCTCAACCTTACTATATGGCTCAGATACATGGACAATGAACAAACAACTGGAAAATCGTATCAATTCTTTGGAGATGTGGATATACAGAAGATTAGGTCGTATTTCATGGAAACAAAAGCTATCAAATACAGAGGTACTGAGGAAATTGGGAATGAAAAGAGAGGTGCTAGGTGAAATAAAAAAGAGACAAGTGAAATATTTTGGCCACATTAAAATACATAACAGTATTGTAAAGATCATCCTAGAAAGAAAAGTTCAAGGTAAGCGTGCAAAAGGCAGACAGCGTTACAAGTGGGAGGATAACATCAAGAGATGGAACGAACAGCAGTATGAGCGAGTGTACATCAAGGGCAAGAGACAGGGCTTGTTGGAGATCCATTGCAGCCAACCTTCATTGTGGAGACGGCACCTGATTGATTGATTGATTCTAAAGAAATCTGACTTGATATGCTAACATAGTATATGCTGTCTTCGTGAAGTAAATAATATTCTCAAGCTCTTTTCATTGTGCCTGTTATCTCCGTATTCTCTTTAGCAAATGCAGTCATCTCTTTGTGAGATGCAATTTTTCTCTATTTTGAAGCCCCACCCTGGCTCTTGCCAGGGGCCGCAATATAGCCCTACCATAAATATGGTCTAATGGCTGAACGCGGTTTCTGGGACCTCTCCACGGCGATCCTCACCCACATGGTGGTATTTGGTGTCATCGAGTGTTAATCGCTTGTGTGATGTCCTGGTTGGGTATAAATCTACTACTACTATTTAAAAGACACTTTTCTGATAGTGGAAGAATGAATCAATATGGTTGTTTTTTTCCAAAGCTATTTGGGTTCGAACAAGGCCAAAAACTGGTTTCTATAACTGACCAAGAGCTCCGAGGTCGGCCCAGTCTAAAACTGGTACCAGAAAATATCACGGGAGGTGACAAGGTCCGGAGTTATGTTGATAAAATCACCCACAGACTGCCATTTGGTCTATAAAATAACGGTTCTTGAACGATATGCTCCACGAGACAATGCCGTGAAACTGACTCTTTACTGCTTGGAGTAGCTGTAGGGTTCACACTGATATTTATCATCATCTTAGAGAGTTAAAGCAATGATGTGGCATTTTCCCCACACATGCTTTCCAAGAAGTGATTCCACGTGCGCGCTTAAGAAGATTGAGACAGGATGGATTCGAAGAAAAAGGTTGGAGTCTGATATGAATTTGTTTCATTTTTGTGCCAGGACACTTTGGGGTAAGAGAAAATGAACGAGCAGATATGCTGGCTGACAGGGCCACGGGAGGTATTGGAGAAGCAATAGACCGGGTCGACATTCTCGGTGCTCTCAAGGAGACAGGGCAAGAGGATGATTCAGGAGACGACGCTGAATCCGCAACACTCAAAAGACTACAAGAGTTTCAGATCAAAAGATGGGTCACCAAACATGAACACTATACAGGTAGCCAAAGAAGATGAATAAACCAACATAGAACTTGTATTATCATTCGCCACACGGAGGGATATGGACTTACCCGTTGTGCACCAAGCATAATCTGTCGGTTAACTAACTAACTAACTTAGAGGGTTGAACAAGCATCAATGTTATTCCTGTCGGATTAGACACCCTAGTCAATGTGGTGTCAAACCTCCAAGTTGCAGTCTCGAAATGGGGTAGTGAAGGGAGATATATCTGTATGTCTGTCTGTCCGCCAGACTTAAGTTTGGTAGCTTCTTCTTTCTTTTTCTACGTTTGACATCAGTCATGCTAAACATTGAGTTCCGTCTGGGTCACAGATAGGTTTGTGCATTTAAGGTCGCCATCGGTCTCCCATAGCTTCTCTTGCAATGTAGCTCCCTTAGGCCAGATCCACAGTCTTTGCTGGGATAAGTTAGGGCAGTACTGCAGTATGTGCTCAATCGTCTGTCTTTCTGCTCCACAATCACAGGCAGTAGATTCTTTTATGCCTATCCGAGTTTGGTAGCAAAAAAAAAAAAAAAAAATCTTCTTCCATTAAGGATATTTGGATAACATTGCACGGTTTTGAAAAGATATTACCATGCAGAATGTCGCTCAAATCACGGCCTGACGGAAAATCCTGGAATCCTTTGCCAGTTCGCTTTTATCATGTATTGTCATTGCCAAGGTATTTTAACTATTCAGTGTTCAGAGTCATGTTGGTCGACGACTGCTTTTTCTTCCAAAAGGTCATGCCTTTACTCATCGCTTAAAAAAAAAAAAAAAGCCGACTGGGTTTGAATCGACATTAGGTTAATTTTTGTAATTGACTAAGGCATTTGACTTGCATTAAGTGTAGTCCAGCATAAAGAAAACAAAATTGACTGCAAATAGTCGCATCCCACATTTATTCTTTCAAAAACTGGCTTATACAATTAAGTATAGAAGTGTCATTTAAGAATGTTTTAAAATTATTAAGGACACTTTCTTATGTTACTCATCAAAAAAAAAAAAAAAAAATGTACTACGGGAAATGACTGGTCAGGTTTTACATTACATTTTCATAAACAATGAAACAAATATTCTAGGAAACGAAACTTTTAAAATACGAAACGCATGCAGTTATATAGGACATTTCCGGTCTACTGGCAGGAAGAAAACATCGACACGCTGTGTTTGTATTTGTGTTTTCTGAAGTTAACATAAAGTAAAAGGTAAAATGGTCAGGAAGCTAAAATACCATGAAAAGAAACTACTGAAAAAGGTAGATTTTCTCTCATGGGAGGTAGATAATAATCTGCATGAGATTAAAATTATGAGAAGGTTTTATATTCAGCGGAGAGAAGACTACACACTGTAAGTAGTTATTTTAATTTACTCTTCTACTGTTATTATTATTAGTTACTAATTAATGTTAAATATTTTTTAAAATTAAAATGTTTAACAAAATTCTTCTTTTTTTTCTTCTTCTTCTTTGCGTTCTCCTTATTTGCGTTCACCGGCAAAAGGCTCTGGGTATTCGTCCACCTCCGGGCTTTCTTGCTCTAAACTAAATCATTTATTTAGTAAATGTTTTAACCTTTAACAGATGTATGAGATTTGATCTGTCTAGTTATATCATTGTATACAGACTTGGTGATCCACTGCCTCTCAAGCACATGTATGAGATTTGATCTGGCTTAGTTATATCATTGTATACAGACTTGGTGATCCACTGCCTCTCAAGCAGATGTACTCCGACTTCGAAGGATGTCCCTAATTAGTCGAATCCAACGACATGCCGACATGATTGTTGGGGAGGCACAGGGGTCTGTTCTAGTTTTTTTTCTATAATAGAGCCGCGTAACCCACATTGGGAAATAATTTATTAATTACAATATAAAAAAGTGCACCCACAAGTTTATATTATATCATAGTGCTACAAAAAAATGACAGCTTAAAAAGGTACCGTCACTGCATACTGCTAAAAAAAAAAAAAAACGAAAAAAAAAAAAAAAAAAAAAACACAAGCAGCCCTGACTACATCTAGTGTGTTGGTTGCTAAAGTCTAAAGTTACTTGGGCAAATTAAGTACAGAATGTCAAATATTCTCTGGATATTTTTTCCTGGGTATGCAGGCATATTGGGAAATGAGCAGGCAGATAGACTGGCTGGCTCTGCAACACTTGGTGGTGAATTGATGTATAACAAGCTAGATGTTGTGAGGGTCCTTCGGAATGAACAGTGAAGAGGCACAGATAGATCATTATGGTCTGAGGAGAATAGCGTTGCGAGGAGTTACCAGGGGATATGGCCCAGGCTCAACGCTACTCAGGGGAAGGTTGAGACGGATGTACAATGAGACGGTTACTAGTGCCATCAGAATTGGAACTATTTGCTTGCTGCTGAAGAAAGGGACAGAGCACTTATGGGAGTGTCCTGAGTGCTATAATATCGATTCTTAATTCAACATTCAACTTGGGCAAATAAATGGTGGTATGGATGGGCTTTGTCTACATCACCACAGACAAATCAGAATGTAGTACCATTCCTAACCATAAGCCCCAAACAAAAGACAGGTATACAGATAAACAGATCAATCCTAAACAGTTAATAAGGATATATATTAAATATACCTCAGAGTCACATTAGTGGCAGGTTGACATGGAGAAAGCACATAAGCAAAACCTGGATGAGGATTGCCATGTTTAAAAAACTAAGTGGAACCAGATGAGGTGCCGCTGGTAAATAGTAAAATATACAGAGCATACGACCGTACTTAGAATGTGAATCAGCCGTGCAATTTCAAGTAAATACACTGCCCTGCAGGTTAGTTGCTATTGGCATATTTTTTATTCAAGTACTCTTCAGAATTGTTTTTTATATAAGTTCTCTTCAGAATTGTTTTTTATATAAGTTCTCTTCAGAATTATTTTTTATACATGGACCAGTAAAACAGAAGACATTTTTTGCCACAGACCAGCTGATGGTTAAGCAGAAACTCTTCTTCTTCATCCCAACCGGCTGTTAACTCTGGCGGAAAGTTCTGGTTGTTTGTCAGCTTCTGAGCTCTAGTCCTGTTCCCGTCAAACAGGCCTGACTCATTTGCATGCAGACTGTTGGTTTCTTGCCTCTCAGGCAGATGTACTGTGAACTTAAATGAAGCTCCCAATTATTCAACTCATCTCTGTGTTGGTTCTGGTGCCCTGTTATAGGGAAAAAACGAACAGACCCACCGCCTACCTAAAAGCATGTTGTAAGAGTTGACTAACTGGGGAGCTTCCTTCAAAGTCGGGGTGCATCTGCTCGAGAGGCAAGGAACTGACAGTCTACATACAGATTAGTCAGACCTGTCAAACGGATGCACATGCAACTCTCAAGTTCTGGAACAGGTCTGCTGTCTAGAAGTGGACGAACAACCAGAACTTTCTTCCAGAGTTTACAGCTGGTGAACCCGAAGAAGAAGTATGTCGACTCTTACAACATGCTTTTGGTCAGGTAGTGGTTCTATTCTTGTTTTCTTTACAATGGGGTCCGGAACTCACACAGGGATAAACAGAAACAAAACTAAATTTAAATTTAAAAAAAAAAAATGGTGCCTCAAGAATTACAGTTATCTGCAACAGACCTACCTCTGTCTTAATTTTTTCCAAAGTACGGCTTTTGTACCCTTTGCTTTGCTAGGAAAACATCATGTTGGAACATCTCCAAAGGGGGAGCTTTGGGTTGTAATTGTGACCAGGTAATGTGTGCTAAATAAAATGGCTTAACATTGCACGTCACTGAGAGCCCCAAAAAGGATTTATGCAGTGTTGTTGCGCTTAAAGAGACAGACCCAAATTCTGTCCCGACTAGGTGTATTTGCTTTTGTACCCTGTCTAAAGCAATATAAATATAAGAACTGTCGTTTTCTAAATAGAGAGCCATAGAAATTAAGCCATGATATCCTGAAGACTGGACTGAAACGATTTTAATTTTGTCTGTGCTATTGAACCACACTAACTGTAGTTAGCATTTTGTATATAGAATTGTAATTTTCATTTAATAAGACATCCTCTGCTACTTAAGTGTTATAAAACTGAAATGCGTGGCTTGAGTATTTATTTTTTCAGACAAAATGCTGCAGCAAAGTTAATTCAGTTCCACTGTTTTGTTTTTATTACTAACAGTGCTTATACTTGCAGGTATAACATTTGGTTTTTTTTACTGACAAGGCTTATATTTGCAGGTATAACATTTGGTTTTTATTACTGACAGGTTTATACTTGCAGTTATAACATTTGGTTTTTATTACAGACAAGGCTTATATGTGCAGGTATAACATTTGGTTTTTATTACTGACAAGGCTTATACTTGCAGTTATAACATTTGGTTTTTATTACTGACAAGGCCTTTACTTGCAGGTATAACATTTGGTTTTTATTACTGACAAGGCCTATACTTGCAGGTATAACATTTGGTTTTTATTACTGACAAGGCCTATACTTGCAGGTATAACATTTGGTTTTTATTACTGACAAGGCCTATACTTGCAGGTATAACATTTGGTTTTTATTACTGACAAGGCCTATACTTGCAGGTATAACATTTGGTTTTTATTACTGACAAGGCCTATACTTGCAGGTATAACATTTGGTTTTTATTACTGACAAGGCCTATACTTGCAGGTATAACATTTGGTTTTTATTACTGACAAGGCCTATACTTGCAGTTATAACATTTGGTTTTTATTACTGACAAGGCCTATACTTGCAGGTATAACATTTGGTTATCATTATAGACAAGGCTTATATGTGCAGGTATAACATTTGGTTTGTATTACTGACAGGTATAACAAATTGTCAAGGCAGATTCGAGACATCGCAAGAAACATCAAAGAAATGGATCAGAACCACCCACGAAGAATTGTCTTTACCCAGCAGCTTCTAGAAAAATTGTGAGTGTTCTTTATATTTTATATTTGAATGTGTCTGAGTGTTGAAGCACTATAGTTTTCGAGGCTAGAGATCTGAATGATGGGTCATTATTGACAGAACTAGTATGTGATTTTTATTTGGCACAGTTTGTGTATGTCTTTGTGGTAAAACACTCTAATTTAGACATAATAAGGAAACTTTGTGAGGTGTATCTTTGCACTGACTTTTAAATACAATTTTATCTTGTTTGTGACATTTTCTGTGGCCATATGTTAAAACATAATTGTGACTGTGTTTTGAAATTCATTGGTGTATTTACTTCATTCATGTCAGTTGTGCAGCCCATACAGACTTAGCGAAGATTGCATATGGTTATTATTTTCTTTTCTAAGATTTCAAATGAGGCATGCACAATCTTTTTTTTGTGTGTGACTTTTTTAAATCTGCTGGCACAATTTAGAATTATCAACTTGGTCGTGGGCTGTATAAATAAACCCATTGTAGACATGAACCCAGATTTGTGTGGTAAAACTTTGTTTTTGGGGGATACTATAAGATTTTAATCCCTTGCTGCGCTCTGGCTAGACATTCACCCACAGAAGCTCTTCTATCATCCTCATCATGTGCCCTGCCAACTAGCGTAGGCGCTCATGCGTCTCCACAGATCACGATCCCTAGTGGAACAGCTCTCTTGATGATATTCATCCATACCATCGTTTTAGCCCATCCAACATCATCTCTCTTGGTCTGCCTCTATCCCCTTTTCCGCTGATCTTTCCAGTTATCACGATGTTCTCCAAAGTCTATCTTCTAATTATGTGCCCAAAAAACAGTGTTTGTCTCTTTCTAATTGTGTATATAGAGATCTACTTTCATTAGCTTCTTTCAAGCAATCGTTGTTAGTTACTCTGGCCGCCCAAGGTATTCATAACATTCGTCTCAGAAACCACATCTCTGTTGCTTCTAAATTCTTCTTAATTTGTTCAGTTACATTCCAAGGTTCGCTGCCATACAGCAGAACAGGTTCTATGTAACATTTTAGCACCCTCTTTCTGACAATAAATGAGAGTGATTTTTTGCATAAGATATTTTTCTGAAATGTATCTGTCCGGGGTATTCTGCAACTTACTGTGGGTATTTTGTAAAGCAGTGTCATGTCTATAGAACCGTCAGTGGTTGAAAGCCTAAGATTATACATAGCATATTCATACCTACACTGTGCTACCAGTGCCAGACTTGGACATTGTAAAACATAAAATTAACACATGAAATGAGGTGGTTGAGAAAAGCCACCAACTTACCCATCAGAGACAGTTAAAAATGATAGCACCATGCAGCAAATTTATGGAGAAACAGAAGACGTCAGGGTTCCGGAGCTCTATTGTAGGGAAAAACAAGAATAGATTCACTGCCTACCCAAAAGCAAGTCCTAAGAGTCGACTAATTGGAAGCTTCCTCTGAAGAAGAAAAAGAAAGGCAAGGAATCAACAGTATGCATTCAAGTGAATCAGATCTGTAAAACTGATGCACATGCAACACTCAGGTTCTTGTGCAGGACTGCAGTCTAGAAGTGGATGAACAATCAGAACTTTACGCCAGAGTGTACAGATGGTGAACGCGTAGAAGAAGAAGAAACAATGTGGTCATCTAGTCAGAATTCAGCTAGAACAACAACCAATGCAGGCGCTACACATTAAAAGATCTGAAGTGAAAGCAAGAGGCCAACCTTGGAGAACATGGATTGACAGTAGCTAGCTATTGCTGCTCATCAAGTGATGGATCACAACCTGTTCCTCTCCACGCCACTTAAGGGCATAAGTGGACATTGATGATGATGACTGTGCAACTAACTTTTATTCTATATAAATGTATGGGTTGTTTCCAGCGTTTATTGCATCATCATGAGTTGCTTTCGTTCATTCCTGTGAAGTAAACACACTAACCCTAACACCCCTTTACTGTGGAATTTTTCCTGGAATTCCCCATGAAATCTCATAAAAGTAAAAGAAGAGAATCATGTGTTTGTTCGATTCGTAATTTTAATTCCAGAGTAACTTTAGTTATTCTTCGCCTATCACAAGTAATGGTGACCGGTATTACATCCATTTTTAGGTGTATTGATGACTTTAAGGAACAGTCAACACCCAGGGGAAGGATCAGTCAGATTTACAATCATACAGTTACTGGTACCATTGGAATTATAATTCTTCGTTTGCTGCTGAAGGTGGGGGACTGAGCAATTATGGGAGTGCCCCGAGTGCTATGATGTCGATTCATAGTTCAACATTGAAGGCCAGGGCCAGTCTTGACACAAATGTTCTTGGGTGTCCTGAGTAGTGGAATGAGGGAGAATGAGTGAATCAGTAATTTACGACACTACACTCTGCACATTTCCATATGTGCTCAATCTCGAATTTCCAGTATCCCTCGGTGATAGTGTCAAGGACAACCCGATTAAGTGTCCCCGTTCTGTCCCTGTGTGTGTTGAGGGGCATCTTGTAGACGGCAACGAAGTAGGGTTGATCTAAGCAGGCAACATGAACCCCAATTCATCTTCACATCTTTGATCGTGTTATCGGAAGGAAACTAGAATATGTCTTTACCTTCAGAAAAAGGAGACAAAGGAAGACAACACAAGAAGATTCTTGATAGCTTTTTGTCATTGCATGGAGGGGTGTCGCACAAGAACTGATACATTCTATTCGCAGACTGCAGAAAGGCCAGTTGGCAAGGTACTTGTTGATGATGATAATAAAGCGCAGCCGACAAGAGCAAATCTACGTAGAGCTTTGTGTATACTGTATGAAGGTATGATTCATTTTTGGGGAGGTTGAGTTGCCTAGACAGGAAACCTAGACCACTAGATCTTAGTATTGTGAGGCCCTGGGGCTGACGAGGTCAGTTTTTTTTTTTTTGCGTGCGTAAAAGTAACGGAATCAGTAGAGAAACACGATTCTTATGGCCTGGAGAGAATGAGGCACCTGGGTGTAACTCAGAAGAAAGGCGAGACGGACTTATAAACAGATTGTGACCGGTACCATCAGTATTGGAACTCTGCGATGGCTGCTGAAGATAAGGGCGCAGCACGCATGGGAATGCCCCGAGTGCTGTGATTCCAATTCTTGACTTAACTAACTAAGCGATGAACACATTGAAAATATTTAAAGTATGACACTCCTCAAACATAGCAGGTGTTGTTAAGTTAATGTTACATTAACACAGACACCAGCCTCCCCCCCCCCCTTTTTTTTCCCTTTTCCAATACTATAGAAGCAAATTCTGAGACAAATCCCACTTGAGTTGTTAACTATAAATGCTGACTTAACTAACTAAGCGATGAACACATTGAAAATATTTAAAGTATGACTCCCTTTTCCAATACTATAGAAGCAAATTCTGAGACAAATCCCACTTGAGTTGTTAACTATAAATGCTGACTTAACTAACTAAGCGATGAACACATTGAAAATATTTAAAGTATGACTCCCTTTTCCAATACTATAGAAGCAAATTCTGAGACAAATCCCACTTGAGTTGTTAACTATAAATGCTGACTTAACTAACTAAGCGATGAACACATTGAAAATATTTAAAGTATGACTCCCTTTTCCAATACTATAGAAGCAAATTCTGAGACAAATCCCACTTGAGTTGTTAACTATAAATGCTGACTTAACTAACTAAGCGATGAACACATTGAAAATATTTAAAGTATGACTCCCTTTTCCAATACTATAGAAGCAAATTCTGAGACAAATCCCACTTGAGTTGTTAACTATAAATGCTGACTTAACTAACTAAGCGATGAACACATTGAAAATATTTAAAGTATGACTCCCTTTTCCAATACTATAGAAGCAAATTCTGAGACAAATCCCACTTGAGTTGTTAACTATAAATGCTGACTTAACTAACTAAGCGATGAACACATTGAAAATATTTAAAGTATGACTCCCTTTTCCAATACTATAGAAGCAAATTCTGAGACAAATCCCACTTGAGTTGTTAACTATAAATGCTGACTTAACTAACTAAGCGATGAACACATTGAAAATATTTAAAGTATGACTCCCTTTTCCAATACTATAGAAGCAAATTCTGAGACAAATCCCACTTGAGTTGTTAACTATAAATGCTGACTTAACTAACTAAGCGATGAACACATTGAAAATATTTAAAGTATGACTCCCTTTTCCAATACTATAGAAGCAAATTCTGAGACAAATCCCACTTGAGTTGTTAACTATAAATGCTGACTTAACTAACTAAGCGATGAACACATTGAAAATATTTAAAGTATGACTCCCTTTTCCAATACTATAGAAGCAAATTCTGAGACAAATCCCACTTGAGTTGTTAACTATAAATGCTGACTTAACTAACTAAGCGATGAAACACATTGAAAATATTTAAAGTATGACTCCCTTTTCCAATACTATAGAAGCAAATTCTGAGACAAATCCCACTTGAGTTGTTAACTATAAATGCTGACTTAACTAACTAAGCGATGAACACATTGAAAATATTTAAAGTATGACACTCCTCAAACATAGCAGGTGTTGTTAAGTTAATGTTACATTAACACAGACACCAGCCTCCCCCCCCTTTTTTTTCCCTTTTCCAATACTATAGAAGCTTCCTGGAAACCCCCTAAGAATGCTCTGCCGATTCTCCAGCCGACGAGATGGGGGTGGAAAAGCTGAAAAGAAGCATTGTTCTGCAGTTATTTTTTTTTTTTACTTCATCTCTAATATCGGGTTTTGTTGTGCCAGAGTAATGTCAAACAGTCAAAGACAGCAAGGCAACTAAAGTTAGCCCGGCTCGATTTAGTGTGCACCAGCAGTGTAACACTATCAGATGGTACCCGGTGATGAACATTTCCTGTCACCCCTAATGGCATTACAAGCTCATTTTATACCCGGTGCGGAAAATTTACTTTCACGCCTACACACACAAACACTCACGCAACTTTTTTTTTACTGTTTACATGGAAGGGGGGGGGGGGGGTGAGAGAGCTTGCACACCCCTTGCTAGGCCTTTGACAATAGCATGGCTTTATATGATATTTACATTCACCATTTTTCTTGCAGGCTTCGTTCCATGATAATTCTTCCTGTACATATGTTCTCCTATTACACCTTTCCTGTTCCGCAGTGACCCTCTTGTATGTTGAATAAATCCTGTTTTGTCGGTTTTAAAAGACTGGTCAAAGCGTTGACTTATATGTATGCACGCCTCGCTCTCCCCATCTCCACCACCCCTCCTCCACAGGGTGTGTTTCTAGTCAAAATTTAGTGTTTAGTCACAACCTGTAATGCAGTAACTATTGAAACAAAGTAATCTGAGCTCTATATCGTTCATTCCTAATAATATACAAGAGATCATAACAACGTCATTATTCTGTTGTGCCATTTGTACGCCACACATGGATCACCTTCGATATTCTGCATTGCAGTCTTTCCGACCAGTGGAATCCTTTCAAATACGTATATATAATCCATGCAGGAAAATGGGAGCCTCTCTCATCATTGTTCGTCGTTGGGGTTTTCGGGAATATCCTAACCACAACCGGGCTCCAATAGGTAGCAGGTCGTGATCATGACCTCCTCGTTTGTTTGTTTTTCATTTCAGTGCCTGTTATTTAATGTCCCTAGTCCAGTGATTCTCAAACTGTGCGCCCCGGGAAGCCGCGACCTGTTCACAGGGGCGCTGCAAAATATTCGAAGATACACACGTTTTTTTTTTATTTCTTTCATACGTATAGTCATACTTTTACTTAGGTTAAGGCGCTGTGGAAAAACTTTAATTGAAAAAAGGCGCCGTGACTAAGACAAGTTTGAGAAACACTGCCTTAGTCTGTTTGTTTTTGCATGTCAGTAATCAGTGCATGTTGTTTAATTTTTAGTGGGATTTGTCTCAGAATTTGCCCACTCCATAGCCATCTTCTGTTTCCCTGCCATAAATGCTGATACCAGCAGGGGTTGTTCATATATTCTCTGACAAGCTCGTTGATCATAAATTTATACTGCAACAGCCCTTTGAGTTGAGTTGATTCAAGAACTGACATCACAGCACTCGGGGCCTTCCCATAAGCGCCGCGAACCCAGTTTTCAGGATCCAGTACAGAGTTCCGATATCAGTTGTGCCTGTAGCATTCTGCCTATACGCCCGTCTTGCCGTTCCTTTGAGCGTCCAGTATCGGCCAGATCCTCTTGTTACTCCCCGCAGCATCACTCTCATCAGACGTGGTGATCCATTTGCTTCTCCGAAGTGTGTACGTACTTCAACAAGGCCCTAACCACGCCTGCCTTATCATGCAACCACCCTTTGAAGGGCGACGGCGGGGGAAGAAGGGGAGGAAACAAAAGAAAGAGTTTCAGCAATTAGATCATTTCAAACCACTTAGCGGGCTATTGAAAATCGTTCCACTTGGCACGCGCACCGCAGATTGTCGACGCGTTGTGTAGACAGCTATAGATTCACTACTTCGCCGTGTAAAACGAAAACCTATTATCAACTTGCCTTTGCTACCGAGTTCATGGTTTTTACTATCGACCCCATCTAAGTGCATTTGTTTGTTAACGGAAGAGTCGACGGAAGTCTTTTCTCTAGGTGCAAGTCTTTGTGGGGCAGACAATGCTTCCAAACTTGAAATATGTAGGCGCATTAGATGCACATGTTCACATGATTGTCGGCGAGTTGTTAACATTAGGCACGAGTCCCTTCTACACCGGAGGTGGTTGCTGCATTCAGGCGGGTGCTAGAGTTGGAGTAAGTGTTGAAGGGGGGGGGGGGGGGGGGGTGCTGTTTTGAGAGGACAGCAAGGGAGGGGAACAGGGCACTTAGTAAGAGGCTTTTTTTGGCAACTTCTTTTTTCCTGAAATTACAGTTCTTGGTCTTTGATTTGTAAATGTGTGTGTGAGAGGTGTTGTTCAACTGTCACTTTTGTAAGGCGATGTATACAGGGGCTCATGACCCTGATGATTTAGGGACCGCCTGGCTTGTGCTGTCGCCACAGACTGTGCAGGTTATGATGTTTAATTTTGTCACTCCCCCCACCCCCACGACAGAAAACGTCATCAGCTTACTAGGGGTTAAACGCCAGTCTCGCGCATGAGAGCCCAATGCTGTAACCACTCAGCCAGGCTCTTCTAGGTGTTGTTTCCTCCGTTCATACGCCCTATCACATGATGTCGACAGTATAAGCCCTACCCCAGATATGTGCCCTTGTTCGGATCAACGACCAGCATCTTAACCAACATGGGACTTCCGATTACACCTTCAGCTGTTACAGGTGGCCTGTTTATATTTTCTTTTGAGGTTAAACGTAGTATTTAGGATCTGTCTTGTCAGAGATTCTGTAATCTCAGGATGGTATGATAACCCTTTCAGTAGCTGCCCGGAGAGGACAAAGCGATCGATTGCCAGCCAGACGAGTGGATTTTGTTGGTCAGTTGAAACTCACGGCGGACGTATTGAATTATACGGTCGTGAATGTATAGGTAATTATAACAAAATAATTTCAGAAACGCCAGAGCAGCCCGCTAGTCGATAATGACGAATCTCTGACACTAACACGAGTGCGTGACATGGGAGTGAAGCCTGGGAACCTTGGAGTGGCTGCTTAATCGGAGGACTGAGCACGCAGGGGAATACCCATTGAGCAGTGATGACGTCGATTGCGATAGCATAACATAAGATGTAAGATAAATAAGATGGTTATATGTTAGACACATCCGACTCGAGACAGAGAATAACCAAACAAGGCTGAGTGAAGTCCAACCCTACTAGGACCGCACAACCAGCAGTTAGCACCCAATGACACACAAAGTCATTAAACGAACTACTACTTGCTGACGACCAGTGCTTGTTCTACCTGAAGAAGATGGACGGCAAGACCACATTAACAGGTTAAACTCAGCATGCAGTAAATACAACATGAAGATCAATGTAAACAAAACCGAAACAATGCAGGTTAATAGAACCCCTGCCCCACTACACATTCAGCTGAATGGTTCTGCCCTCAATCAAGTTAGGTAGTGTAAATAATTGTAGAATTGACAGAGAAATAGAAACCAGATGTCAGAAAGCAAGTGCACTAATATACCAATTGTCACTATTATTGAGACATCCAAGCATAACTACGAGTGAAAAGAGACAGATTATTATTAGTAGCATATTCATTCCAACATTAAGCTACCAGTGCCATACATGGACACTACCTATACGCAAAATCACCACCTGCGAGATGTGCTTGGGAAAAGCAGCCAACCTAACCATCCGAGATCGAGTGAATAATGAAACTATCAGACAAATTGTGGGAACGACACCTTGTACAAGATTCAGCTAGAAACAGCAGATCAGTTGATTTGGTCATCTCGTTAGAATGCAGCAAGATCAAATACCACCACAAGCACTACATCTCAGAAGATCAGCTACAAGAACAAGAGGACGACCGCGGAAAACATAGATCGACAACATTAAAGACACTACGCCTTCACGGCGTGACAATAGCCAGTGGTAGCCGACGTGCAATGGATCATAAATTATTCCTCCCCACGGCGCACAACGGCAGAAGTGGTTTATGATGATGATGATGACACACAAAGTGCTACCATTCGGATTAGAATATCTCCGGCGAAAGTCCCTTAAACCCCAATTCAAACGTTACGTTATATTACGGCCCCTGCCCAAGAGGAAAGCCTAAAATGAACGTTAATGCTGGACCGCATACCGTATGGACAGATTGCACGCAATAGATTGTGTCGTCTGTGGCATGTCATTGGTGCATCTGAATGATAACAGGCTTATCTGAAGATGTGGATTTCCCTGAGTAGTTGTATAGTAGGTGAATTAATGAACAAATGACAGATAACATTTGGTTTTTTTTAATAATAAAAATTTTTTTTAAACATTTGGTTTTTATATAATAAACATTTTTTGCAATAAACCAGTCATTGGGTTAAGAAGAATATTCCACGTGGACCATTTTTAAAAGGTATATGTGAATCCTTTACAGTTAGCGAAACAACACAAACTCCATTGAGGTCTGAAGGATGTGGCTAAGTAATCTAAATGTTTTGAAATAAGCGAACACAGCTATCACAAACAACAGGAAGGGGCTGTCATAAACTGTTGGCCACATGACGAGAAAGATAAACTAAAACTGTTTATGACAGACACAATGATGTGTTTAGAGAAGAGGCGAAACAATGTTTCTTCTCAGCGTGTTAATCGCGGCAGGCGTCCGGTTCGCTAGCGCAGTTGGTTATACCTGACTGCGCGGTGACCGGGTGACGAACTCCTTGTGGTCTGGGTTCACGCCCAGGGGTAGGCAAAAAAGCCACATTTCTCCCAGATTTACGGATCTATCATGGTATTAAGGCTGAAGGGTTGCGGTATCCACAGTACCCATCCAAAGGGTTAACAGCATACGGTTTCTTGATATTAAAAAAAAAATATCACGGCAGGAAAACAGCTTAGCACACGAATTCATATGTGCTATTGGAGATGGCAAGATAAGGAGACACTCGGTACTATAAACATCAGCCGGCAAGGCACTTTTTTGTAGAAACGGAACATAATTGAGGAATTAACACGGTAAGACAGAATCGCCTGGAGAGAACTAAACGAATTCAAGTGAATCAAGCAAGAGACGATGAAAAGAAACTGGCTGTTTGCCTGCCTGTTGTATGTTGGGGGGAGGGGAGGGGGCTATCCCTCGCATACCTGACAAAGTGATTAGGTGGCAATGATTGTCGTTGACGACACGAGGTGTAGCGCAGTTAATTCAGCACGACACAACACTCTGCTCACCGATAGTATATTTATTCGACAGAACGTTCATGCCTACCAGCACGCAGACATACGGATGCAGATCACAAGATATAGTCCGCATCTTTCACATGAATTATAAGCAACGCTCTGGAACGCAGTCGAGTCCTGCTGCCATTCTGGATCCACGAGCTATCACCGCCTCTGTGCCTACGACAACCGGTTAGCCACTCACACTAGGGCTAACAGTAGTAAAGGACCATTTCCAGTTAACCCAGTCTGCCTTGCCGTGAATAATACATGACATTAAACAGGCACATACATATTGAATTGACTAAGCACTTCCTACGTCTCCACGACACAGTCGTGAGTAAGAACATAACGAGGAATCCTACACAACGAACTGGTTAGAGACTCCTATCACCGAGTCTCCGCAACACACATTCGAGAGCCAAAACATCGACGAGAAACGATCACGTTCTCGCTGTAGAATAATTGCTTGCTCGACTAGCGAAAGACACGTCCTCGCAGAAAGACAGTCTCCTGTCAACTGAATTATCCTTAAGACCTGTTCATTCCATGAGCCTGAGTTCTCCGTGCTTCCGCAGATACATGGATCGCACGGCGATTATTCCCGGGACTTGACTCAACTTATGCTGACCCTAGCTTCATCTCTGAGTGCTAGGTCTAGCTTCAATCTCATGATGTGTGTTGCTAGGTATTTGCCCTAACAATTACCTGTGATCAATTCACTCACAGATTGTTGACCCAACACGGAGAACTGGTGTGTGCCTTTTGTGATAATGCTTGTGCACTTGCTGGCTTATCGTGACTGCTGCTTCTGTCAACTATGAATAGCAATTTAAGTGACAGTCTATAGGTGTTGGCGCGTCTGGCAGCCGCCCTACGCTTTGGATGCCTGTGCCAGCATTTGAATTTTATCGTGACTGCTATCAATTTGTTAAATTTTTTTTTAACTTGGTGCAGCGATAAAAAATTTTGAATAGTTATTGCTGGTACATAACAAAACCCAGTTATGTAATAACCCCTTTGTTGTGAAGATGGAACCCCGACTGAAGGCTTGAGAAAGACACAACATACATAAGTGACTGACACTAAATAGTTTATGCAGAAAACAGCTAACTCCGACATTGCAATATTTCGTCTTTTTAGTTGTACTATTACGACCTTCAGTGCACCCTCGTAATATTGAACAGCGACCATATTTTAGTGCTAGTGCCTTTTATGTTTGCCACCAACATTCTGCCAGCAGCAGCATTTGACTAGATTGGGCTTTGCTTCCCAGAAATAGCCACATTGTGGCTAATCGTGCATCATATTGACTCCTGGAATGAGTAACCCACACCCCTGACTGTTGGCCTTGCGTTATTGTTCGAGCGGAGGCAGTGTTACTGTGTATGCATTGCTCGATGCATGCAGAATAACTTGCCACCGAGTTACCTTTTCTCAACCTCCAGATTAGATTACATCTTGTTGTATCTTATTTTCCTCCATATTAGGTTGTTGTTACCGAGTTACATCTTCACAGACTACAGATTGGATGACATCTTGCCACCTTGTTATGTCTTCTTTTTCTCTCTTGCCATTTGTTGTGTCTTCTTTTCATCCAAATTAGGTTGTTGCCACCTTGTTATGTCTTCTTTTCATCCAAATTAGGTTGTTGTCACCTTATTATGTCTTCTTTTCATCCAAATTAGGTTGTTGTCATCGAGTTACATCTTGCCACCTTGCTATGTCTTCTTTTCCTTTATATTAGGTTGTTGTCACCGAGGTACATCTTGCCACGTTGTTGTGTCTTCTTTTCATCCAAATTAGATTGTTGCCACCTTGTTATGTCTTCTTTTCATCCAAATTAGGTTGTTGTCATCAAGTTACATCTTGTCACATTGTGTCTTCTTTTTATCCAAATTAGGTTGTTGTCATTGAGTTACATCTTGTCACCTTGTTGTGTCTTCTTTTCCTCCATTTTAGGTTGTAGTCACCGGGTAACATCTTCTAATCACCCCCCCCCCCCCCTTGAATTTGAGCCCTTGGGTTTCACCTTCTTATCCTCTATATTAGAGTGGTATCCACAAGTTTCTTTTTCAGTTCCTTTGTACTTGATTGTTACTCTTCCCTCCTCTGCTTACACCGCAGCATTGGTAAATACAGCCACACATAAACACCATCTAGCTGAACTGAATGCTGTGTTAGCCCGTTCAAAAAGCAATGGCAAACTAATTAACGTAAAAAACGTAGAAAAACCACAACAGTCCAAAAAAAAAATGCTGGTTTTGGTTCTGCAACGTCAAGTCAAGGATGCTCAACTAACATGAGCCACACATAAACGCCATCTGGCCGAACAGAATGCAGTATTAGCCCACTGCCTCGGGGGAACGGCCAGGAACCTTAGACGTCCAGCATGTTCACGGCCGAGAAGATCAGGGGGACCCCAGAATTGAGGTCAGGGAGAATTAAGACGAATTGCATCTCATGGTGTAATCACAGACATGATAGCCAAACACGTCCGACAAATTTGAGCTGGTACGGACGTGAGGTCGGCCCCGTTCTCCGGAGTTGGTGATATGGGAATATTTGGCGAGGGGTCGCGGGCAGTGGAAGAGACAAGTTTGCGGGTTGACTCTTCCTGATAATTATTGGTACTACAAACATGGGATGATTTTTTAAAATTATGAGTAATATAGCATCACAAAAATAGTAAAGAATTCTTTAGTTTTTAGGCCATGGGTATGTCGCGTTGGTGATATTTATAGGCCAGTTTTTTCAAGTAAAGTACCCAGAAACCATGAATTGTAAACCCATTGTCTCTGTACTATGGATATCGCAACCCTTCGGCCTTGATTCCATGATAGATACAGTAAATCTGGGAGCAGTGTGGCTTTTCTGTCTACCCCCAGGCGTGAACCCGGACCACAAGGAGTTCTTCACCCGGTCGCCGCGCAAAGGGGTTTTAACCGACTGTGCTAGCGAGCCGGGTTTATAGGCCAGTCGACGCTTGATGTCAAAACCGCGCCGAACGCTTTTACTTTTCCAGTCTACACATTGTGAAGACTTCACGTTCACCGGCTGTAAACTCCGGCGGAAAGTTCTGTTTTTTTTTTTCATCCGCCTCTAGACTTTAAACTTGTTCCAGAATGTGAGTGTTGCGGGCACACCTGTTTCACTGATCTGAATTACTTGTATGCAGACTGTTGATTCCTCGCCAGGATTTAATTTCTCTCGCTACCTTCTAGGCGCAGAGATCACAGGCTAACTGTGAACCGCAACATATTTCTCACATCAATAAAATCAACCAGCATCTATGCTCGCCGAACTCTTAGATCCACAGTGCAGACCGATGGTCAGAAATTAGACATCTTTTATCAGAAAGTCCATATGGCGAAATGTCCTCTGGTGTTTCCCCCCATGACAGAGCCTTGTCCATTAGATTAATACGGTTGAGTTCAGTATCCCAGAGAAAGTGATCTGTGACTTGAGCTGAGGTCAGCCAGGTCGAGTTGGGTAACGTGCGTTCACCAATTAGCTGTAGAGTGTCTTTGGGGCAACTACACTTTATCCCAGGGCGTCTTTGTTGCTTCATTTGTCCTGGGTATTCTCTTGTTGGTAATTATGTAATTGAATTATCCTAATCGCCAGTTTAAACCTGGAATGCTGGTGGCTGTCATTTTCTATCTCTTGGATTCTCTCCGTCTTTCAACTGTCTTCATTAATTTTCTTTCTTTGCTCCATCTCGCTCGCTTTCTCTCTGGCTTTTCAAAAATCTTTTTTACCTCTCCATTTCCCTTCCTATCTCCTCTTTCTCCGTTTTGTTGTCCAGTCTCTCATCTTTATCACTCTGCTTCTCTCTCTCTCTCTCTCTCTCTCTCTCTCTCTCTCTCTCTCTCTCTCTCTCTCTCTCTCTCTCCTCAGTCCTGTCACCTTTTTCTATTCTCCCCGCTGACCCATTCTCTCTCTGTCTTTTTTTTATGCGCTCTCGATCTTTCCATCTTTCTCAGTGTCTCAATTTGCAATCCGTCTTTTCCCCTCTTTCTAGTGTCTTTTTATTTTGTTCCCCTCCCCACTCTCTTCTATGCAGTAAGTGCTGATCAGTTCTCTAAGGTGTAATACTTGCACGTGCGCACACGCATTTTATCTACCGTCGGCCAAACTGACGAATACTAAAAGAGAGAGAAGAAAGCCACCGTTACCCGCGCTCTCTATCTTTCCTTCTCTCCCAGTGTCTCCTCTTTCTGGTGTCTTTCTATTTTGTAATCCCCACACCCATACTCTCTTGTCTGCAGTAAATGCCAATCAGTTCTATAAGGTGTAATACAGGCACACACAGAGACTTTCATCTGCCAAACTGACTGCCAACAGAAAGTTCCCTCACGCAGTGTGCTGGGCGCATTTTGTAGTTAACCATTTGAACATGACCGTAATCCTATTACTGTGGGAGTTTTCAGGGCCCGTCGGCCGGGCACATGTTTGGCATGGGCTGAGGTATCAGGGCCAGACAGGATCTGACTGCGCACAGGAAACGGTAACCACAAAACCCGACCCGAAGAATGGGCCCCAGGGGAGGTAATTGATTGAGCAAGGGGCGGGAATAATCGCATGTCTCGGTTGTCAAGAGGATTTTAATGTCATTATTAGAATTTAACGCAACGGACATTTGTACATGAGAGGGGATTTAACAATGTTATCTGGCGTTTTTGATGAAATATGCTTTTGATTGTTTTTGAGGATTAGCTGGTAATTATTTTTATTGCAATGTAATACGATCATATAGGCGCACCGTTTTTTTTGGGTTTAGATTGCGCACGAAAAGTGTATTCTCATGTAAGACGGGAACCAGTTCTGATAATGCTTTCTTTTCTTGTTCTGTCGGTGTGTGTAACAGTGTACATGTATTTCCTCTATTGGGTTTGAAAAGAACATTCTACAGCAATTTCACGCCTTAGAAGAACTGTACTCCCTGGTAAAATCGTTTTCCTTTTCAGCAATAAATCATTTCCATTTATGTTCATTAATTCTCTCCTTACTTCCATTCCTTGTTCTGTTTTGCATATCTGAAGTAACGTTATATAATAATACACTTTTTCTATAGCCAGCATATGGTCGGTTGTTGATTGTTTACTTTGTGTGTATATTATTTGGTCGGTTTTTTTGTTCTTTGGGAACATTTGTTTTGAGTGTTCCATGAGTACGGGCTTATTTTCTTACAGTACGAGGAAAATGCTTTTGGCAAATTTGGGGTCTCCGTTTTGCCTCCCTAACAAGCATGTCGTAAGAGTCGACTAATTAGGACGTGCCATTGAAGTCGGAGTCTCTGAGATGCAAGGAATCAGCAGTGTACATACAAACAATCCATATCTTCGAAATAACGATTTAGCGACATGAATCTGGGCGTATCGTCAGTGCTCTGTACGTATCAAAATTCCAACAAATCAAACGATGGGCGCTATCGGTGGAAGAGACCCATTAAGATAACCTGTAGTTGTATAATTAGAATGTTGTTTCACTGAAACTCTCAGGGGAAGAAGAGATAAGAGAGAGACCTGAAAAAACACGTGCAGTCGAGTTAGGCACAGTGGTGAATAATATGGAAGATGAAGATGCACGAGAGGCATCATGTTCCTTGACGTGGGTTGCTGGATGGCATGTGTTTCAGTGGTACACGAAGAACATAGTAAATAGACTGGTGCATGCCTCGAAGGCCATGGCGGGAATGGAAGCCGACACGAAATCTCTTGCCCGTCGAGACGCGGGGTGTTTTTGATATACACCAATAGACTAATGAAAGGGGCATTGGGGCCGAAGCGGAGGAGAAGGAGGAAGACGAAAAGAAAGTGTGGGGACGAAGAGGAGGAGAAGAAGGAAAAAGAAGAGATGCTGGGTAAAAAGACCGTGAAACACGAAGAAAATACATATTTTTGGGGAACTCCCACCCGAATTGTAGTTTGCATTGATATAGGGACAACTAGACCACTTGTGGTAACTGTGAAATATGGACGATCTTTCGCAACAGAAACCAAAAACATAGTGGTCATTAGTAATAAACAGACGGAGAAGCCTCGAGGCAATAGAAACATATATTGACCGGTGTTCATAGAAAGAAGGCTAAGGCTTGTTGCCCATGTGTCTTAGTGCACTTGTTTCTGCAGCGAGGCTGTGTTGTCGTGTGGCAGTGACAGGTTAGGTTCCTGGCATGATAACTAGCTTTTGATATTTTTGTAGTCTAATGCAGTGTTTTTCAACCCTGTAACATCCACGGCCCATCGAAACTGGGACAAATAATTCGTCACTCATTTGATGGCTAGCCAAACAGAAAAATATTTGTAGGTGACATGTAAAAATATGATTATTTTTTTAAAATACAAAATTACCTTTTTTGCTAATTGTGACATTTGCTGTTGCTTAGAACCTAGAAACGTTGATATGCATAGCAGTCGCGTTAATTATGATAGACGAAGCGCTGCAATAAGATTCAGTCGATTTGTTAAATTTGGTTTTTATTACTAACATGGTTGAGAATACAATAAGTCGAAAAGTGACCGCAGTCTGACAGCTCTTTAACTCAGACATGGATATTCTGTTTCGAGTGGTATCCAGAACTCAGACAGTGATTGCATTTATATCTGCACAAAAGACTTGAGATGAGAAGACAACTCGATTAATAATGAAAAGGTTCATTAACGTGGATTCTCATTTTCGAGGAAATAATTATAACAGTTTCCAGCTAACATCTTAAAATGCTCTATTGTTATATTGAATATCACTTGTACCGGTATGATTCTCTTCCTTGAGGTTAATCATGCCAACTGCAATCCTGGGAGGAAAAAAACAACAACTACCTAGTGGATTAGCCTGCTTAGTTGCATGTTTGGGCAGCCAATTTTAGCGGATCACCTAGACTTGGTTAGTTAGTTAGTTAGTTGGGTTATCCTCATTGCACTCCGGACATGTCCATAGGTGCTCAGATCCTCCCCTCAGTATGAACCCCAACGTCTAGACTTGGTTATGGGCCACCAGTGGGCCGAGGCCCGTGGGTTGAAGTATACTGGTCTATTGTGCACTTCTAAATCTTTCTATGGGTGCTAATCAGTGCATACAGTTATAATGCTACTTCCGTTCTAACATATGCAGCGAAAGTTAAAGAACTGTCAAAGAAATTTAACGGAAGTTGATTGCATTTGAAAATAAATTTCATGAACATAAAATGGGATGAACGCAAAAAAGAGTGAGGAGATCAGAGAAATGTCTGGACAAATACCCTGTATCGACTGCAATATGACAAAGAAGGTGGAGATATTTTGGGCACGCTCTCAAATGAGCAAGGATTTACAAAACAGGCACTGAAATGGGAGATATGGAGGATGGCCAAGGGAGACGCTGTGAAGAACATTATTAGAAAAGGCTAACAAATGCTGGGCTGAACTCTGAATGTCAGATATCGATAGAGTTGCATGCAATAGCGCGGAGTAGAGGCGTCGAATGTAAGCCCTGTGTGACGTCTAACGGCACACAAACGAGGAGAAGGATGATGATGATAAATACATTGTCTATGTATGTATGTATGTGTATCATGGTCACCAGTAAGAATGGCGTCTTACCACCGCCCCACGCGATCGGTGGCATCTTTCTACCAGGTTAACATGTTATCCAAATAGCATCATATCCTTAAGAGGGACATCTGTCTCCCGGAGCTCTAGTTCATCAAAGATAACACCGTCTTTGCGTCGCTAATTACACGGAGCCTTTAATGTCAAGGCTATTAACCTTTAACCTCTGTCAGTCCGCGGCGATTTGTTTCTATGGTCGGTCAAGTCGTAAACACAGGTACAGTAATCTTGCAGAGTCAACCGTCTTAACCGCCAGTACATGCTGTCTTGTTCCTGATTGGCAATGAGTGAACTAATGTATGGCCTCAAGGGCATCCCCAACTGAAAATGGGCAAGGGCTACTTGTCACACAAGGCAGGTTGTCGTAAGCTGACACGGATGTTGCCAAATTATGTTATCACGATCGACGTCACTGTACTTTGGGGATGCCCCTGCGTTCTCAAGTCTTCCAATACAGTAGCCACTTCAGGATCCTTTTTCACGCCTTCAGGCACATAGGGCTAGACCTGTATTTTTTTTTAGACGGCATCTGGTAGGTGATGTGGTCAGCAGCACGCCGGCCACCACTCAAGTGTACTTCTACTAATTGTGCCCAGGAGGGATTACAAGTTGGAGCTTAACATCAAGAGATGGTTGAGCAGTAGTCTCAGTGTACAACCAGAATAGGTTGGAGATCTACTGCAGCCAACCTTCATTGAGGAGGCGGCGCTTGATTATTTATTGACTGATAGTGGTGTCGTCTGTGGACGTACACAACCTCGTGCACGGCCTTTTCATGCTTTAACGAATTCCTATATATAGGTAAAATGAACTTCTTAGCTTCTTTACAAAATATTGGGTGGGGGACTCTCAGAGACCCGGAGACTTCCACCCCTTTTCACTTTTTGCAGTGTCGCATGAGTGGACTAATTAGGGTTATCCTTCGAAGTCAAAGAGTACATCTGCCTGAGAGGCAAGGAACCAGAGTTTGCATACAAATAAGCTAGCTTTATGAAACGGATGTGCACGCAACAAGTTCTGAAACAAGACTAAAATTTAGAGGTGGGCGAACACCCAGAACTTTCCGCCGGACTTTACAGCGAACGCCAAGCAGAAAAAAGAAAAATAAGAGCAAGAACATGGTGCAGTAACAGTGTCCTTAAAAACAGCATGATCGCCGCAACAAACATCAAATCAACCCACGGGTAGTTGATCGCACGTCAAAGAGAAACGGAGGCGGCAGCCCAGCTATCCCCCCTCCCCCGGTCCCCCTTAGTTATATGATACACAACACGACTATTATATTTCTAAAGTGCGGCCATCTACATAGAAACAGTTTATGATAAGTTTACTTTCAGCGAGAACCACTTAATCCGGACGTAATTCGCTATATTCTTAGATTTCTGCTCTCAGGCGTGTACGGTTGCCTCTGTTCTTACAATGACTTGCTAATGCTGATAAGAGTCGAAAATAAAGCTGGGCGTCCGTATGTAACAGATCTTTTTTCTCTCCGTTGTCTCGATTGTCCTTGTTATTGTCCCCATACAATTAAAATGCGTTATGTGTCCAATGAATGCACCCCAGGACCTTCATAATTCATGTCCCGTCTGCACACATCTTTCAACTGTAGCGAAGGCCGACCCCCGTCATCTTATGTGTACTCATGTGTAATTCCTAACAGAGGATGCACACGTAGAATAAATAATAATTGTGATAATCCTATTCTTCTTCAACATTCCGAGCCCAAACAGTTCATTGATGCAGATATCACCCGCCTCTGTTCATCTCTCCGCCGCCCTTTTTTTTTTCGTAAATGGCACTAGATAGGTCTGCCTGTATACTATCTCCCCATCGTCTTCTTGGTCTGCCTACTGGTCTACAACTGGTTAACTCCCTTGTCCACACAATGTTCACCTCTCTATCAT
Organism: Candidula unifasciata; assembly: GCA_905116865.2. Taxonomy (NCBI): domain Eukaryota; kingdom Metazoa; phylum Mollusca; class Gastropoda; order Stylommatophora; family Geomitridae; genus Candidula; species Candidula unifasciata. Next base: position 888,244 of record CAJHNH020008465.1, read on the forward strand.
CTGACATTCTCTCAGTATACCCCAGTCTTTCAGTCATGATGCCAGTGATCAGGGGTGATTTAAACATATTACGAATTTCGTTATTGCTTCTTATTCTCCATTCCCCGCTGTTTGCATCTTTGCTGAGTCCAAAGATTCGCCGTAAGACTTTTGTTTTCAAAAATTTGTTTCATCTCTCATCGTGTGTTAATATGTTGTTTAATTGCAGACACAACATGGGCTTGGTTCCAACAAAGCGCTCCCTGGCCCTAGCAGACAAGATTACGGCAACATCGTTTTGTAGGTAAGTCATTTTTCGATTCTTGATGTCGTCAGTTTTGTGTGTGCGAGGATTATTATAATATTTTTAATATTTATAATTTGATTATATTGGCTCCATGCCGGCGCATCTTAACATGGATGTCGGTAAATGTCCCGGAGAGCTAAGATAGATAGTGTGGTCTTCTTCTTAAAGTCCCTGCCGTATGGCGTTAGTAGTCATGTCTGTCCACAACCTTCTGTCTCGTGTAGTTTCAATCAGTTCTAACGCAAATGATCTTCCATACCATGATGTCAGACTGTCCAGAATCCTCTCTGTCAGTTTCCGTCTGCTTCTTTTACACTTACATTTTTTACCGTCACAATGCGCCCCATTTTTCTCCTCATGACACTACCAGCGAATGCAGATTGTCTCTTTCTTGTGTAGGCAAGCAGTTATCTTCCTGAGTCAGTTACTTTCAAGATATCTTCATTACTATTCGTTTCTCTCCCCCCCCCCCCCCCCTTTCAAATCTGAACCGTTTTAATGCAGATACAAACTGTAACCGTTATAACTAGACAGAAGCAGTTTTAGCAATTAAGTAAGTATTGGATAAGGTACTGCTGTCTAGTATAGCATTTTTACATTTAAAAAAAATGTCAGGGACGCATGTATTGCGTGATATTCGTTTCATCAACGACACATGAGGGCCGCGTTAGCTCAGTTGATAGGAGACTCGCTTTCCAATCCAGCTGCGGTTCGCTGCAGCCCACGGCCGGTGTTTGAAACCGGACCATTCCCGTGGTTCACCCAGCCTCTAGGTAATGGGTACCAGAATTAATACTCTGGGGTAAATGGAGGAATGTCCTTCAGCTGCGGACGGCGCCACATGCGGATATTTTCTTATCAACTGTCCGTACTGTTGGCAGAGCACTTACGGTTTATAACCGTGTGCAGTGACGCTGGTTCGCATCTCCCGATTTGTACCTTTACCTTTTTATTCATTATTTGAGTGGGCAGTATCCCTTCTTGTGTCCGAACCCAGCAATCATCATTCACAAAGCCTACCTTGTACGTATTCTTGTTTTTCAAATTTTGGTATCTGTCCATGGACTTGTGCCGGTACGGGCAATTCTACCACGGACTTGTGCCGGTACGGGCAATTCTGCCATGGACTTGTGCCGGTACGGGCAATTCTGCCATGGACTTGTGCCGGTACGGGCAATTCTGCCATGGACTTGTGCCGGTACGGGCAATTCTACCATGGACTTGTGCCGGTACGGGCAATTCTGCAATGGACTTTGCCTCCGAGCAGTCTCAATTCAAACACTCAACGTTGACTCGACTCGAAAAACAGCCAGCTGACATTCTTCTTTCTATTTTTGACCTTTAAAGAACACAGCTTTCTGCTGCGTCAGCAGAAACTCATTGTCTGACGCTAGTCTCCAATATATTTTGTGTGGCTGTCCCAGATCTGCTGTGTGGGTCTGAAATGGTCTCACAAAGAGGGGCATCTCTCTCTACAGCGCTGTTACCGATCAGTGGTGTAAGGCTGGACTGGCAAAGCCTAGTAGTTAACGCAGTAACCTGAACAGCCAGTGTTCCTGCAGTAAATAATTGTATGCTAATGCCAAACGGAAGCAGGGAAGAGTGACAGTGCACCCAGCTACTTCATTGGGGCGCTACCATTGTGGTTGAAATATGAATTCTCACTGGCCCCGATTCTTCCAGCGCCGTTCTCTTAAAGTTCTAGTTAAAAAGCAGCATTGTGTCCGGGTGATCCAGTTCCGGCTTGGACCTGTTACGGCACACACAGAACTGGATTAGGATTGTGGACTGCAGGTATTGTGTGAGGGCCTCTGTAGTAATGTTTTCAAACGAGAAAAAAATTTGTATAAAAAACTGACTGTTTCTGAAATATCCCAGTTAGTTACAGTGCGTGTGTTTTATAGCGGGGACTACGTGGGAAGAAACGAATAAAGCTGCCGTTGAGATCAAAAGACACCCAGAAGGGCGGTGGCGTGAGATAGGCTGCTCCTTCAGTAGAAAACTCCAGTCGCGGGTGAAAAACAATGTCTACGTCAAGCGTGACCTAAGTTGGTTGAGACATGGCCAAACTTTAGACTAAAGTTTGGCCATGGTTGAGAGCATGTGCTCCATTTGGGAGTTCAGTGGCAGAGGACGCAATAGAAGGATGTAAATACAAAAAAAACGGGAAGACGAAAAGTGGTGGTAATAGTAGAAGCAAAGTTTCAGTAGTATAGCGTTTCCAAAACTCTCTCTCTCTCTCTCTCCCCCCTCTCTCTCTCTCTCTCTCTCTCTCTCTGTCGCCCTCACACATACACATACTAATCCAAATGACGAAAACAACAATCCACAACCAGTAAGCAAAGTTGTCGGCTCTTATGGTGAAAGAACAATAAGCTTATTACTTAAACTCGCTGGATGATATTGCGAATTTACGAACAATAACACAATCATGGAATTTCACAGAATCTTCTTCTTCTTTGTTCGCTGACTGTAAGCTCCGGCGGAAGGTCCTGGTTGTTTGGTCAGTTTGGACTTTGGCTTTGTGCCAGGGCCTGAGTTTTTTGTGTTCATCAGCTTTACTGTACATCCGTTTTACTGGCTTACTTGTGTGCAGTTGATTGTTCCTAGCCGCTCGGGCAGATGCACTCCGACTACGAAGAAACCGCCCACATCCCAAAATTAGTCGCCTCTTGCGACATGCTTGTTGTGGAGGCAATGGGTCTGTTCTTGTTTTCCCCCAGAATGAGGTCCCCGAACCCACACGGAAAGAATCTTGGTGAATGATGATTGCTTTCCCTCTGTTATTATCAACGTTTAACCGAGGGGAAAACAGAGGAGGACTTTGAATCATGTTGCCTAACCTGTGCATTACATAACTCTTAATACGAATGGCAAACCATCAAGCAGATCCCAGATTTGCCTGTCATACTGTAATTTGGGCCTAACCGTGTCGGTTCCAGAGCCCCATTGTTTGGAAAACAAGAATTCACTCACTGACTCTCTCAACAAACATGTCGTAAGAGTCGACTAAATGGCGGCTTCCTTCGAAGTCGGAGTGTTTCTGCCTGAGAGGCAAGGAACCAGTGGTCTGCATACAAAAAATCCAAATATAAAACGGATGTGCAACACTCAAGTTCCGAAACAAAAGTCTAGAAGTGAACGAACAGCTTTTCACCTCAGGTTACAACCGTTGAACAGGAAGAAGAGACTAATTGGATCACCTGTAGCGGTTACAGCAGCATGTGTAGCCTGTAGTTCTGTGCTGATGAAGTTAATACTAGTACAAGTATTTGTCGTGCTGTTTTACGTCTTTCTTTCGGCTCTAATAGTTTTCAAATTCCTGTTTCCGGTCTTTGTCTGCTACACCTTGTCACCGTCGATAACTAATATATATATTTAAAAAAAAAACGAGTTTCACAACAGGATATTATCAAACTACTAAAATGCTCATGTCGTATATGTTTATGTGAAATATTCCGCTATTTCATTATTGACACAAGCAAGAGAAAACAACCCGTGAATTTATGTCTGATAAAACACACCCCCCAGCCCACCATTGTCAGAAGTTATTTCCCCTGCGTGTTTAATTTATCTTTGCAGACGAAGACTTCCCGTGTTGATGGTGCGCAACCATATGGCTGAAACGTTGAAGGCGGCAACAACTTTCATAGAGCAGGGGCGTATCCTTGAACTTGATATCAATGTTTGGGTGGAAGTGTTTGTTTCGGAGATGCCTGTGTGTTTTTCTGGTGAACTGTTATGTGTGTTTAACAAAAAGGTAAGTAAAATGATCCTTTTTATATATGTGATACATTGGGTGTATACGATATTAGAATATTTGCCTCTCCTTCGAACTTCTACCCCATATTATGGCGGCCAAACAAATACCCTAACAGGGCCTCAGTCGAATGTAAAATGCGGACTTCCTGCGACGAACTCTTGCGGCAAAACTAGGATTACATAACAATGTGATGACACGCAACACTGTAGACGATAATAGCGACCGTTGACAATTTAGAGCAACGCAACATTACTGACGATAATATGGAGATAGTGGGGAGACCATAGATTGCTGGAACTCACAAGCAGCAGCTATCGCATCTCCTACAGCTTCCTTCATTTTATTTGCTCGTGAGTCTCAGCCATCTAGTTTAGCCGCAAACCATGCCGCTTGAGCGGCGTGGGGGATAGCCTCAGCGGTGGCGGTACAGTCCCCGGAATTCGCAATTGACACATGACTGAGGCCCTGTTTTGGTATATTTTCAGCCTCAACAATTTGGGACCGTTATTGTTATTCTGAGGATAGCCCAGAAAAGCTTCCCCGTTTCGTTAAGCTTTTTAGTCACACATCACTGGAATTCCTTTGTATTAGCTTGACTTAAGTCACCCCCGTATTTTCACAACCGTGCCTGCTACCCGTTTTAGGCTGGGTCAACCTAGAAGCTAAGGTCAGTTGTGAATAAAAAAATTCGGCTCAGTGCAGAGTCGAACCTAAGACCGTTGGGCTGACAGGAGAACATCTAACCCTTAGGCTGCACAGTTCCCTGTTATGTATGTGAGATCTGGTATCACTGGAGAATCAGGTAAGGTTGTGTGAAGAGGCACACACAGGCCAGACAGGAAAACACATACAAGGAAATATATAACCAGAAAATTCTACAATAAATGTATTGTTTACCCTATAAAAATGCGTTGTTATTTATGCTTCGGCACTGGGGTCGACTAAGCATTCAGCATTATGATGTGGGCACAGTTTTATACTCACAGTTTAAATTTGTTGAAATGAAGAACAGTAAGATTCCTTGTTATCTGTGAAATTATGATTCTGCTGTTGTTGTGGGGAGTTAACTGTTCTACAAAGGAAAAATCAAAAAGGGGGGGGGGGGGGGGGTGGGAGGGGGGGGGGGGGGGGGGGGGGGGGGAGTGGGGGGGGGGGGGGTTAAAATGTTAATTCCTTGGTTAAATTTTTTTTTTTAATTCTCCCCTTGTTTTAAATTTCTCAATACTCTTCTTTTTCCTTCACGCTCGCTGGCTGTAAACTCGTGTGAAAAGTTCTGGTTATTTACCCACCTCTGGACTTTAGACGTGTTCCAGAACCTGAATGTTACATGCACATCCGTTTTACAGATCTGACTTTTTGAATGCAGACTGTTGGTTCCTTGTTTCTCAGGCAGATGCACTCAGAGATTTTGAAGGAAACCCTAAATTAGTCAACTCTTAACAACATACTTGTTGGGGAGGCAGTGGGCCTATTCTTGTCCCACTCCCCCATCCCCCGTGGGGCCCCGGAACCCACATGGGGATTCTCAATACTTATTTAGACTCTTGTTGGGTTGACCTGGGCACAAGAAATGTCGTAGAAAGCAAAGGTGACTGGCCTGGTATTGAGCACATCATTCATGCGCTAAACCCCCTTTCTTGTGGACTCACGCCAAGTCGTTCTGTCCTTTACTGTTGCCTGCAGCTCAAACAGTAACAACCCCCCCCCCCCCCGTTTTTTAAAAAAAACTTTACTCACTAGCTTCCCTTTTCTTGTGTTGTTCTGCCTTGATTCATATGCCACTGTGGGTTCCAGTGCAATGATATTCTCCTGGTTTTCTCAACATATGTCCTATCCAACACCAGCGTGTTTTCTCCACCTCTTCAACTGGATTTGTATCAGTAAACATAACACCATTTGTTTTCTTTTAGAAGAGTCCTCTCTCCATTTTGTTTGACGGTATTACTTTAAAAACAAACACTTGTCCAGGGATTTTTTTTTTTTAGCCATTCATTTTACGTAATGACGTAGCAGTGTAATATATTTATTTATTTAAGTTTAAATGAAGGTGAATAATCTTTAGGTAAAACTTTGATTTGTTTGTTGCTTGGATTTCTGTCTATTTTGAGATTTAAACAAAAATACTGTTGTGTGCAATTTTAATCGTGTTTGTTTGACGCTTCTGACCTGCAGTTTACGTGCATGTTCTGTTTAATTTTTATTGTAGAAGAATATAGTGATAGCATTTTACTGATAGGCTCTACTTGCTATTCAGTACAAGTGGCTTATTCTGCAGCATGTCTTTATGCACAATTATCTGCGTCTTCTGGATCTTTTACACATGGTTAATGTGAAGTTTATCTTTTAACGATAAGTCGGTAAATAATAGGTTGGCAAGAATGGAGAGCACAAGGGACGTAACTGCACACAAGTGTAAGTAGATCAAGATTAATCTCCCTTGCTAAGCCAGGATGATATGCTGTTTCAGACCTGAATTTATGTTGATAAGAACAGCAATGGAAAACAAGATACCGGGAATGAGACATGGTCTTATATGGACGTAAGACTTCGGAGGCGCCTTTAGCAGGAAAATGCATCGGTGAAAGAGCTAATAACTGGGTTCCTTCCAGACTGCTGTGATGGCAGGAACACTTTGCAAAGTAACTGCTACACAAGACGCAAAGTTAATGCTATTGATTGTTTTGCACCCGCACAAACTTTTGGGAGGTCAAGATATGAATACATTAACTAAAAATAGCATTTAGGAGGCAGCTAGCTTTTTTTTTCAAAGCGGATGTCAATTTTTATCCATTAGCCACAGTGATAGAGGCATGGCAAAAGTTATTGGATTCATATATTTTTTGTTTTAAAGCCATGGGGAATGTATTCCATTTAATGCTTCACACTGTTCATCTTTATTGATTGCATCCTTCGTGTTTCTTTATATATTGCAAACAAAAACACATATATAAATACATTTTTTATGAATTTGTTAGCGACCTATGTATAATTGCTGTTTTTTAAATGATTTGTTTCCATGAGATTCCAACGGAGCAGGATAATTTTTGATAGTGTTCTCAGGGTGAAAGGGTTGAGAGAATGGTTAACACCTGGCTAGAACTAATAGAGTTAAGGATATCTAGGGCATGATGGTAGATGACTCAGTCTGTCCAGACAGATCTTGCAGTTGGTGCTGGTTGTAACCTGATTCACAGTCCACTGGTCTTTTCCTGCATGTTAAAAATCCTCCAGACTCGCTGTTAGATAGATGTATGTTGCGATAGTGTAGGACCGTTATTTAACCTATATTGTAGCTTATGGGTAGCTGCTGTGGTCTAGCGGCTAGAAGCTTGCCTGCAGAGCGGAATGTCATGGGTTCGGGTCCTGGCAGGACTTTAACACCCATGTCGACACAGCCTTGAGTGGGTACCAAGTAAGTCCTGGGAAGTCAAGGCAGCCAGCGTGATGCTGACCACATTACCCATCAAGTGCCGTTTGATCTATAAAATATAGATCTAGCCCTATGTACCCAATACACCTGTAGGTGTGGAAAAAGTGTCCTTTACTTCTTCACTTTTATTATAGCTCACCATGTTTAGAATATCAGCTAGGTCTTCTGGTATGTTTTCTCTTAACCACAAGTAGACGTGAGAGTGGGCCCTAACGTCATTGATGACCCTGCCTATCTGGTCACAAGGTAAGTGTTTAATACTGGAGTAGTTAATCCACTCCGCAGTAGTTTTGTGGTTAGTAACTTACTTGCCTGAGTCAGTCTGAAGAATCTATGACTCGGCACCTGTAAGCAAGGGAAAGTAAACATTTTGAGATCATGCATCTTCCAGTGGAAACTTTTAAATGTGAGTAATGAACTGTTACTTAGTCTTTGAAGAAAAAAATTGGAGCTTTAGAACTGAATTGCTAGAGAAAAATCTGAGAACACCACGGACCAAGAAGAAGAAGAAAAAACACCCACATCCTACTTGATCTGAACACCAAGAATAAGTGACAGACAAACAGCATCCAGTCCCAAGAGTAGAAGTATTTTGGCCATGTTAAGCTTTGTTGTGGCTTGAAGAGAGCACCCACATCCTACTTGATCTGAACACCAAGAATCACTGACAGACAAACAGCATCCTGTCCCAAGAGCGGAAGTATTTTGGCCATGTTAAGCTTCGTTGTGGCTTGAAGAGAACGGAAGTATTTTGGCCATGTTAAGCTTCGTTGTGGCTTGAAGAGAGCGGAAGTATTTTGGCCATGTTAAGCTTCGTTGTGGCTTGAAGAGAGCGGAAGTATTTTGGCCATGTTAAGCTTCGTTGTGGCTTGAAGAGAGCGGAAGTATTTTGGCCATGTTAAGCTTTGTTGTGGCTTGAAGAGAGCGGAAGTATTTTGGCCATGTTAAGCTTTGTTGTGGCTTGAAGAGAGCGGAAGTATTTTGGCCATGTTAAGCTTCGTTGTGGCTTGAAGAGAACGGCCAAGTAAGAGAGCGGAGTATTTTGGCCATGTTAAGCTTCGTTGTGGCTTGAAGAGAGCGGAAGTATTTTGGCCATGTTAAGCTTCGTTGTGGCTTGAAGAGAGCGGAAGTATTTTGGCCATGTTAAGCTTCGTTGTGGCTTGAAGAGAGCGGAAGTATTTTGAAGCTTCGTTGTGGCTTGAGAGAGCGGAAGTATTTTGGCCATGTTAAGCTTCGTTGTGGCCAAGTGTGTAAGCTTTGTTGTGGCTTGAAGAGAGCGGAAGTATTTTGATGTTAAGCTTTGTATTTTGGCCATGTTAAGCTTCGTTGTGGCTGGCTTTTTTGAAGAGAAGAGGCGGAAGTATTTTGGCCATGTTATTTGTTAAGAGAGCGGAAGTATTTTGGCGTTAAGCTTTGTTGGCTTGAAGAGAGCGGAAGTATTTTGGCCATGTTAAGCTTCGTTGTGGCTTGAAGAGAGCGGAAGTATTTTGGCTTCATTGTTTGAAGAGCGGAAGTATTTTGGCCATTTAAGCTTCGTTGTGGCTTGAAGAGAGCGGAAGTATTTTGGCCATGTTAGGGGCTCGGAAGTATTTTGGCCATTTCCGGTTGTGGCTTGAAAGAGTATTTTGGCATGAGGCTTCGTTGTGGCTTGAAGAGAGCGGATATCCGTTAAAGGCTGAAGATAGCAAGTATTTTGGCCATTAAAGAAGAGAGCGGAAGTATTTTTGGCCATGTGGCTGTGTAAGAGAGCACATAGGGTGGCTGAAGAATTTTGGCTGTTAAGCTTTGTTGTGGCTTGAAGAAAGAAGTTTTGATGTTAGCTTTGCGGGCTTAAGAACGAATAGATCAGTTTCTGTGAAGGATCTCCTGCATTAATACAAGACATGATGCATTGGCTGTACACATACAGAGATGGCCGGAAGACTTTGAGCGAAAGATGTTCAAGTGAAACAGATTGATTTATTTACATTCAAGAAACAGCTTTTTTTATAGTATAGGGCAGGGCTTTTCAACTAATTTTACTCAGGAGCCAAAATTGTGTAAATAGGGATAGTCAGGGGCCAAAGGGCTGAGCCCCAGCATAGAAAGGTAATTAATACTTTTTCACCAGCTGTAAACTCTGGCGGAAAGTTCTGATTGTTCGTCCACTTCTGAACTGCAGTCCTTTTCCAGAATCTGAGTGTTGCATGTGCATCCGTTTGACAGATGTGACTTATTTGAATGCAAACTGCTGGTTCCTTGACTCTCAGGCAGATGCACTGCGACTTTGAAGGAAGCTCCCAGTTAGTTGACTCTTATGGTAGGTAGTGGGTCTGTTCTTGTTTTTTCTATAACAGGGCCCCAGAACCCACACGGGGATGTCAATAATACAATACCACTTGCAGTGATCCGAGGAGCCAATTGCTAGGCCTCTAGTTGAAAAGCCCTGGTATAAGGTAATAGTAAGACACATATTTACAGTTTAAAAATAAGAGTAAAAGGTCTTTTTTTTTATGATCGAAGATACAAAATAAAGGCCCTTTGTCATGGTTTGTGGTAATTGAAAAAAATAACATAAGGCTTTTCGTGGTGTCAAGGTAATAGAACAGTAAAGGATGGCCTTAAAAGCTATGAGGTATACCATTCAGTTAGTAAAGTAAAGATCCCTTTACACGTCCTTAGGCGCATCGGGCATATGGGAAGAGCACCCATGTTTTTACAGACCAATCGGCACTCCGTGGGTAATGTGGTCAGCATTGCGCTGGCCGTCTTTACTTCCCTTGGACAGCCCATCCTGGTATCCATTTGAGGCTGGGTCGACCTGCGACGTCCCATACCACGATAAAAATCCACGCAGCCCGCAGTGGGTTTGAATCGTGGTACGTTGGATTACGAGTCAGACTCGCAACGCCTTAGCCACGGACGCAGTCAGTTAGTTCTATGTTTTTTAAACCAGTCTTTACTCAGAAGGTGATATGTTCAAAAAATCGTGCTGGCTGTCTTTACTTCCCAGAAAATATCCTGGTACTCATAAGTTGAGTCCCCCCATGTGGGTTCTGTTGCCCCATTTGAGGGGGTGGGGGGATAGACCCACTGCTTCCCTAACAAGCATATAATCAAAGTCTGTATGCGTTGTTCTTCAAAATGGACCCCGAGAACACAAACGGGAACGATGTTGAATTGAACCTATTACTTTTTCACATTCGACACAAGATAATCAATTTTTCAGAAGCATGGAGGACTTTGTATCCTGGAAGGACACCTCAAAGATCAAGAAACAAGTTCAGGAATATAATGATATTGTGAGTGTTTGGATATTTGTCAGTGTGTTCTGTTTCTCTGAGATTGTGTCATGTTCACATTATTTTGTTTTGCTTTTATTAACAGGCAACATCAGTATTATTCTTTTTCTATCCCCCAGTGGGACATAGCCCTCAACGGGCTTAGACCTAGTAGTTTTATCCTTCGCTGTTGCACGCATTTCATCCATATCTTCCCCATCTTTTTAACGTCACTATCTAGCTGCCTTCTCCATGTATTTTTTGCGGTCTTTTCCTTACGCATTTTTAAATCTATATATTCTGTCTGTTGTATGTTGATTTAAATTTAACAGGATAGATGTAATTTACTGTAATTCTGTGTGTGTATGAGAGAGAGAGAGAGAGAGAGAGAGAGAGAGAGAGAGAGAGAGCAACCGAGCATACTTTTGTCTGTAATAACACATCTGAATGAACAGAAGTGTTTTATCAATTGTGTGTATAAATATTTACACATGTACTTGTCAATTGGTCTGCATCTGTGGCTTAAGCGTTGCGAACACACTTCATAATATTTGGTTAGATTCCATCTGCTGCTGATTTGGCAGCACACACCTTTTCATCTTCTTCTTCTTCGCGTTCACCAGCTGTAAACTCTGGCGGAAGGTTCTGGTTGCTCATCCACTACTGAACTGCAGTCCTGCTCCAGAAGCTGAGTGTTGCGTGTGCATCAGTTTTACAGGTCTCATTCTCTTGGATACACACTGTTGGTTCCTTGCCTCTCCGGCAGATGCACTCCGACTTCAAAGGAAGCTCCCTAATTAATCGACTCTTAAGACATGCTTTTGGGGAGGCAGTGGGTCTATTCTTGTTTTCCCTTCAATGGGGCCCCGGAACCCACACGGGGACACCTTTTCATGACTTCGACACTAGTATGGAGTGCTGACTGTTCAGCAGCAGCCACAAACTACTAAACATAAAAATTTCTAGTAAAAGCGAAATGCTGGGGTTGGTTCTGCAACATCCTGTAATTGATACGCAGCAAATTATTTTGTATGTGGTTGTCAGTATTAAAAACATAATTTTGTTGATGTTTATTGAAGGTTTTTGTTTCAAGGGATTGGAATTTTATTGTCTTCAGTATCATCTGACTGGTTGTCCCAGTATGAATTTTTTAATAAAGACTCAAGATCTCTATGGCTGATTGGGTTTACCATTTAACTTGCACTCTGAATGTTATGAGCATAGTTCTTGGGTAACTAGAGCCAGATCAACAGCTGTGCCTGCATCGCCAGGCCTCATTGCCATTCTAGTGTCATTATGTAGGGCGTGTTGATTCCTTGGGTGAGCCCAAGACCAAGGCGTCATGTGTTGGCTCTTCATTTATGGAAGCCTTCCTGGATCCTGGGGAATGCTGATGTTCTGCCCCTGTCTTGCTTTGACAATTGACCAGTCCGCTTGCTATTGCCTGTGATAGGTTTTGCAGGGCCAGTAGTAAAATTGACAGAGAGGACCCTGTTAAATAAGGCTACGGCATGTACCAAGAAACCAATCGGGAAGGCTAACCAAGTGAACAAATGCCTGACGAAGACAGCTAAATCGGCCAGAAAGGGGCAAGATATCTCAGCTGTGCTGTAAACAATCACAATGCAGTTACGTCAGTGAAACATTCTGTTATTCAAAGACCCTTGGGAGATGCCTTAGGGGGCTGCCTGGTCTCGAGGCATCTTCTTGCAGTCAGTTCCATGTGGCATTGATATTCATGTCTATCCACAACCTCCTGTCTCATGTACCTTCAATCAGTTCTGTGGATGAGGATCACCGTGGAGAGGTCCCAGAGACCGCATTTAGACAATGGGCCATATTTATGGCCTGCCTATATTGCGGCCCCTGGCAAAAGCTAGGGTGTGGTGCACACATATACTTTTATGTAACACATTTTCAAGGACATGTCTGGTCAACATATACTTTTATGTGACAAATTTTGCATAGATCTTTGGTTAGTATATACTTTTAAATAATAAATGTTTTTCTTTTAATCCTCAGAGAGATGATTTTGACTTGGCTTAACAAAATGTCTGTGATCACCTTTGGGACTCTAGTATTTAGTATTCACATAGACTGTAAATAAAGTTTCCAATGAAATGTGAATTTGTTTTTTCTGTTTACTTGTAATTATTTTTATTCGATTTTGGAAAAATGCTTTGTTTATGTGCGTTTGTTTGAAAAAAAATATTTTATGCTGGCTATATAATGTGCTTACTTAGTTATTAGTATCACTGGCCTTCAAATGAAAACAATAAGAGTGTACTGTCAGTATTGTTAGAGTTGTCAAGAGTGTTAATCACATGACATCATGGTGCCGACAAACATGGTAATGTCAAAATGACAGTTTCAAGACCGCTGCCCTACTTTTGACATGCACAGATTCTTCAGATGTTACCAATGTCATCAGGACTGGATTAACTCATTTGCTGTTTGCAAATTTTCTTAAAAACAAAAAAACACAAAATGCTTTCTTTTAACAATGTTTATTAAAGGATATAACAGTTCCTGGAACAACTGGAGATCAACTTTAACTGACAGTTGGTGTCCTTTCCAGTAGCACTCAAATGAAATTATAACACAACTTAAAAATGTTATATAAATGAAAAATCACAAATCTTCAACCAAAAACTTTAGTCTTGAAGATGACAAGATATGTGTTTAGTCCTTTCCTTTTCTTCCCTCTATATCACTCACTGCTTACCTTTCATTTTGTTACGTTGTTAGAGCATACTAAAGATATCTAGCCTCTACAGTGAGTGCTTCCAGTTTCGGCAGCCAGTGTAAAAGTAACACACTTATGATGGTGGACATTACCTCCTTAGTATATTTTCAAGTCAGTGAAAGAGTTAACAGCCAGTCAGCGAGCAACTGTGATGGAACCCAAATTGATGTTTTCCTTTAAAATCTGCACTAAAAGTATGTTAATTCTTATAAGGAAATCCAAACTCATGTTTCCCATTAAAAAATTCACTAAAAAGGATGTTAATTCTGATAACGAAAACCAAACTCATGTTTGCCATTGAAAACTTCACTAAAGGAATGGTAATTCTGATAACAAAACCCAAACTCTTTTTGCCATTAAAAACCTCACTAACAAAATGTCAGTTCTGATAATGAAAACCAAACTCATGTTTACCATTAAAAACTTCAGCAGGACCTTAGTTCTGATAATGAAAACCAAACTAATTTTTACTATTTAAAACTTCTTACAGGATGTTAGTTCTGATATTACAATTAAAAACTTCAGCAGGACCTTAGTTCTGAAAATGAAAACCAAACTAATTTTTACTATTAAAAACTTCTTACAGGATGTTAGTTCTGATATTACCATTAAAAACTTCAGCAGGACCTTAGTTCTGATAATAAAACCCAAACTCATGCTTATCATTAAAAACTTCACTAACAAGATGTCATTACTGATAACGAAACCCAACTTCATGTTTACCATTAAAAACTTCACTAACAAGATTTCAATTCTGATAACGAAACCCAAACTCATGTTTGCCATTAAAAACTTCACTAACAAGATTTCAGTTCTGATAACGAAACCCAAACTCATGTTTGCCATTAAAAACTTCACTAACAAGATTTCAGTTCTGATAACGAAACCCAAACTTGTGTTTACCATTAAAAACTTCACTAACAAGATTTCAGTTCTGATAACGAAACCCAAACTCATGTTTGCCATTAAAAACTTCACTAACAAGATTTCAGTTCTGATAACGAAACCCAAACTTGTGTTTACCATTAAAAACTTCACTAACAAGATTTCAGTTCTGATAACGAAACTCAACTTCATGTTTACCATTAAAAACTTCACTAACAAGATTTCAGTTCTGATAACGAAACCCAAACTCATGTTTGCCATTAAAAACTTCACTAACAAGATTTCAGTTCTGATAACGAAACCCAAACTTGTGTTTACCATTAAAAACTTCACTAACAAGATTTCAATTCTGATAACGAAACTTAACTTTATGTTTACCATTAAAAACTTCACTAACAAGATTTCAATTCTGATAACGAAACCCAAACTCGTGTTTACCATTAAAAACTTCACTAGCAAGATTTCAATTCTGATAACGAAACCCAAACTCATGTTTGCCATTTAAAACTTCACTAACAAGATTTCAATTCTGATAACGAAACCCAAACCCATGTTTGCCATTTAAAACTTCACTAACAAGATTTCAATTCTGATAACGAAACCCAAACTCATGTTTGCCATTTAAAACTTCACTAACAAGATTTCAATTCTGATAACGAAACCAAAACTTCACTAACAAGATTTCAGTTCTGATAACGAAACCCAAACTCATGTTTGCCATTTAAAACTTCACTAACAAGATTTCAATTCTGATAACGAAACCCAAACTCATGTTTGCCATTTAAAACTTCACTAACAAGATTTCAATTCTGATAACGAAACCCAAACCCATGTTTGCCATTTAAAACTTCACTAACAAGATTTCAATTCTGATAACGAAACCCAAACTCATGTTTGCCATTTAAAACTTCACTAACAAGATTTCAATTCTGATAACGAAACCCAAACTCATGTTTGCCATTTAAAACTTCACTAACAAGATTTCAATTCTGATAACAAAACCCAAGCTCATGTTTGCCATTTAAAACTTCACTAACAAGATTTCAATTCTGATAACGAAACCAAAACTTCACTAACAAGATTTCAATTCTGATAACGAAACCCAGACTCATGTTTGCCATTTAAAACTTCACTAACAAGATTTCAATTCTGATAACGAAACCCAAACTCATGTTTGCCATTTAAAACTTCACTAACAAGATTTCAATTCTGATAACGAAACCCAACTTCATGTTTACCATTAAAAACTTCACTAACAAGATTTCAATTCTGATAACGAAACCCAAACTCATGTTTGCCATTAAAAACTTCACTAACAAGATTTCAGTTCTGATAACGAAACCCAAACTCATGTTCGCCATTAAAAACTTCACTAACAAGATTTCAGTTCTGATAACGAAACCCAAACTCATGTTTGCCATTAAAAACTTCACTAACAAGATGTCAGTTCTGATAATGAAACCCAAACTCATGTTTACCATGAAAAGATTGCCTTGGCTTGTTTTGTTGCTGCTGCACCACTCTTTTCACAGTCTCCATTTCTCTCTTCATCCTCAGCAGCTGCCTGTTTACAGACACAAGGTCAGCTATAACTCCTTCAATAAGCTGCTTACCTGCAGCTCTTCTCTGCTCAACTTCTCTCACAGATCTGGCTTGGGCTGAGCTGAAGCTGTGCACAAACTTGTCCTGATGTGTCTCTTCCATCTTATCAATATCCTCCATCTCATTAGCATTGAAAACTTGTTCAAAATCCTCCGATGCTAGCTGTTGCATTTGTGAATCTGATAGATAGGTGGCCGAGTCCGTAGCTGATAGTGTTTGCAATGTTTTCTGCATTTTGTTAACACCAGAGACAGTCTTGTTTAGAAATGCACTTGCGGTGTCTTCATGGTCTGACTGTGGATTCTTTTGTGCTGCTAAAAATATCCCTTGAGAAACTGAATCAGGACAGTCAGATGGTTGACTTGAAGTTCCTTTGAGGTCTGAAAGGGATTCAGCAATAGTTTTAGAATCTTTATGGTCATTGAAAATAGGGTTTGATGGCATTCCTGTTGTTTCTTGTAAATCTGACAGTGAGTAGCTGTCTAAATTGTCAAATACGTCTTGACATTTTCCCAGGTCCCTCTCACCGGTACTACAAGAACATTTAGTTCTTTGTTCTGATGTACATTTGTTTGCATTAAGGTCAGTTTTAATGGAAAACAAACAACATACAAGACAAAAAGATATAATTCCTGAGGCACTGGTGGCAGCATTTACATCCAGCGAGTTAGAATTAGCAATATCAAAGCTGAGAATGGGAAAATCACCTGGAATTGATGGTATCACCAACGAAATGATCAAGAACCTTGGAACAACTGCCAAAATAAAGCTGCTACAGATCTTTAATCATTGTTGGACCAGTGGCAAAGTTCCTCAAATATGGAGAGAAGCAATCACAATACCTCTGCTTAAACCAGGAAAGGACAGTTCTGATGCCTCCAGCTATAGACCGATCAGTCTTACCAGCTGCCTCTGTAAAACAATGGAACGTATTGTCAACCTTAGACTCCAATGGTACTTGGAAAGTGAAAACATTTTTCACGCCGCAGCAGGCAGGATTTAGACAGTGCTACTCCACAGAAGACCAGACAACTTACCTTTCACAAGAAATTGAGGATGCCTTCCAGGAAAAAGAAGCTAGTGCTAACGGCATGGATAGATCTGAAGAAAGCCTTTGACAAGGTCTGGAAAGAAGGTCTACTGAAGAAACTGAGAGACTGCAGGGTGAATGGGAGTATGTACAAATGGGTCAAAGCATACTTGTATAACAGAAGATCCCGAGTACAGATAGATGGACTTAAGAGCAAGAAAGTTTTGCTGCGCCATGGCGTCCCACAAGGAGGTGTCCTGTCCCCCACACTCTTCCTAGTCTATATCAACGACCTGCTTTCTGAACTACCCCATGGAATTAAAGCTGCAATGTATGCTGATGACTTGGTACTCTGGTGTACAAATGAAAATGCGACAGTGGCCACCAGACTACTACAAAGAGCCATAGATGCAATGGCTAAATGGGCCGACAAATGGTGTGTCAGCATCAACATAGGCAAATGCAGCACCACTCTCTCTTTACCCTTTCTCCTAAACAAAAATCAGGCGCCATGCACATAAATGGAGTACCCCTGAGAGAGGATAAAGAGCCCACATACCTCGGCGTAACGTTTGATGATAGATTAACATGGAGAAAACACATCAACAAGGCAGCAACCAAAGCCAGAAGGAGGGTAGCCATTCTGAGAAAACTAAGTGGAACCACATGGGGTGCTAGCGGGAAAATACTTAGAAAAGTTTACCAACAAAGTGTTCGACCACATCTTGAATACGGATCAACAGCATGGAGTTCGGCATCAAAAACCACATTGCAAGAATTAGACAAAGTGCAAAATCAAGCACTCAGAGTTACCACAGGCAGTATGAAATCAACACCTATAGCTGTGATGGAGAAAATGGGGATGACCCAAGCACTAAGTGAACGCAGAGACACCAAGATGCTTTTACAAGCAGAAAAGTTTCTTAGTATGCCCAGTCACCCTATGAATGAAAGATTCAAAAATTTAGCTTTGGGACGACTAAAGAGAAGTAGTTTTATCCACCAGGCCAAACGGCTCGGCAGACAAACCACTGATTTACCTGCAACTGATAGATCCTTAAATGCTGTCCCAGAACGGACCCCCTGGAGAGAGGAGTATAAGTTTCCAATACACATCAAGACTGAAGTGAAAGGGGTATTTGACAAGGAAGAACAAAACAGTGTGCAGCGCAAAACAGCCACCCTCAGTTTACTTGATGATGAATACCCGCAGAACCTTTGGGTCCGTGTTTACACAGATGGGTCAGCAGAAAGCGCAGTCAAAAACGGAGGTGCGGGAGTGTACATTGAGTATCCTAATAATACCAGGGATACAGCCAAATTACCAACGGGAAAGCACTGTCACAACTATGATGCAGAAGTTCAAGCCATCAAGATAGCGGTAGAGAAACTACTAAATACAGGGTATTTTTCACAACCAGTAGTATTCCTGACAGATGCAAAAGCAGTACTTCAGTCACTCAAGTCTGGAAAATTACCAAGCATACGGACACTATTATCCGAACTAGGCAACCGCTGTAAATTAGTAATGCAGTGGATACCTTCCCACTGTGGAGTTCCCGGAAACGAAAAAGCTGATCAACTAGCTAAGGAAGGTGCAACTGAAGAACAACCTGACATACCAGTCTCTTATCAACAGAAGAAGAGAATGATCAAATCAATCAGAATGCCACCGAAACTGGCACAAGATGATTACCATATTATGGACAGACCAGAGCAAGTTATTATCCTTCGCCTTAGAACAGGGCACAATAGACTTCGCTCCCACATGTACAACAAATTTAAGATTGGCCAATCGGCCATGTGTACTTGTGGACTGGCACCTGAAACAACAGATCACATCCTTCAAGACTGTCCCATATTCAACGCTTTCAGGCAAAACATTTGGCCAAAAGAGACACTTGTGGAAGTCAAACTTTACGGGCCGCTTAGTGAATTACAAAAGACAGTGAAATTCATACAAGAGACGGCTTTGCAGATATAGACAATTTATTTCATGCGAACGAAAGAAGAAGAAGAAGAAGTTTTAATGGGTGTTAAAAGTGATGGGTTGGCTTTTGAACCAGAGTCTGAAGTAGCATTTATACATCTCACATTTTTATTAAAATGTGTATTATCTAAAGTGATTTCATTCTTCAAAATGCTTGAGTCAGGTCCTGTTAGGGTTATGGGTATGTCTGGAAAAATATCAGCATATTTTGAAACTCCTCCAAAAGACCCACTGCTCGCTAACTGCTGGTCTTCAGTTGGTTGATCGGTGTCTTTGTTGGTCACAGGAAATTCCATTCTGTATTTCTGGTTAAATTCATTGTGTCCTTTCAGTTGTACCTCTCTGTTGTTCGTATTATGAAATGAGGAAATAGGAACACTACCAAATTTGTTTGAAGTATTGCATTCTTTTCCTGGGTCATTATTTATCATTACAACTGGTTGTTGACTGCACATTTGATTTCTGAAGTTTTCTGCAATAAGTGAACCACACTCTAGGTTTGTATTCTCAATCAGCTGATCATCTGACTCAGGTCTTTGTTGCTGATATTTATCACACACTGTTTGAGCATGTGACGACAGTGAATGGCTATTAGTGCTGTCAAACACATCTTGTAAAACATGAGCAGCCGTAGCCACTGTATGGAGACTTGAGTTCAATGTTACTCTATTTTTATCATATAACTTCTGTTCATTTGGATTAGAAACAGCCTGTGTGTCAAATTCTGAGGCTTTCACAAGTAACATTTCTCCACGTGTTTTTACTGTATCTGAATTTGTTATTTTGTTAACAGTATTACATTTTTTGGTTAGGTTACCAACATCAACACATTTATCATCATCGGATGCATGCTCCTTTGTTAAACAATCACTTCTCTGACACCTCTGTTTTTGATTTTGATTGACAGTTTCATGATCACCTTCTTCTTTCATTTTGCTGCAAGAAAATAATGGTGGATCTATTTTACATGCCAAGGTTAAGCTGGCTTTATTCACACTGTCCTTAGAAAGAATACCTTCTTTAGTTAAAGCTGTCATCATAGAAGAAGAAGAAGAAGAAGTAGTCATCACAGAACCATTCGTTAATGGAAAATTTTCTATTCTTTCTCTACTTGTGAAATCATTAATAAAATGATCATTAATTGTTAATTCTCGGGTACAAGCCTGATGACCTTCCTCATTCTGAAAACTGTCTAAATGATCTCCAAGATCTACACTTGTGGTGCAGACTGCTGTATTCTTGGCAAATTCATGTATTGTGGTTAAAGTAAGCTTTTCCTGGGATTGATGTTTCAACACAGAGTTATCAAAACCAGCTGTCATGTCATTGAAAAGTACATCAACACAAGTGCTGGACTGTACATCTGTGGGTACTGTTGCCTCTGCTGGATAGTCTGGTACATCAGTATTACATCTTGTAGAGACAGCAACACTACTAGTTTCAATGCAAGTCAACCCCTGTCTTGAATCACTTTCTTTAACCGGGTTTTCCTCTCCAGTACTCACCAAGGAATTCTGATTAAATTTCTTGTTGCATTCCTTATTTGTGAGAGAGGTGTTGATGAATTTAGACATGTCAGTATTGTTGACATCCATGTCAGTTTTGTTGACATCCATGTCAGTATTGTTGACATCCATGTCAGTATTGTTGACATCCATGTCAGTATTGTTGACATCCATGTCAGTATTGTTGACATCCATGTCAGTATCCAGATGATCAAACTTGAAAGCAGGCAGCACTTGCAAGGAAGAAGACAATGCTAATGTTTGACTGTCCTTATTGTCTGCTGCTTCACTCAGATTCTGCTGCAGTTCACTCCTGCTTTCAGGTGGAGGAACATGATCTTTCACATGATCTTGCAACCACACTGCTTTCTCTTGTTCGGATATTTCAGATTTAGTAACTAAGCAGAGTTTTTCTTGCACCTTGGCATGATCTGGGAGTTGCAAAATTAGTTCTTCATTTACTCTGGCACAGTCTGGAAGATGTGAGAAACTGAATTCTTCATGTACTGTGTTATTATCTTGACAGTTTGACACACCTAGTTCTTCATTCACATTGGCACAATCTGGAAATGAAAACTGTGTGACCGCTTGTTGGTTTTCTTCTACTATTTTGCTGCTTTCAGTATCGTCTGCCACTGAAAATCCATCCTCCTTATTTTCCATTACATAACCAGCAGAACTTTTGCCCTGAATACGGGCTGTGCTGTGTGGAAGCATGTCCATATTTCTGTGTACAGCTTCTGCATCAACTACCACAACATTATCACAGATGCCTTCCTCCTGGCTATCATGATAGGTTTGCAGATCCTTACATTGGTTGAGAACTGAATCTGTGGTGTTGTAACAGTGGTCAAATGTAGTTGCTGTTGATGGAGGTTTGAACCTCTTGCTCTGTGGCTGTGAGCTGAAAAGGTGCTTATCAACCTTTCTTTTTAAAAACCTTGATTTTGACAATGCCTGGCTAGCAGAATTTTCTACAGAACCTCCAAAAGCATCAAGATTTGACTGTTGGATTTGGCTGAGAAACACAGCTGTGTTATCTTCTATGTTTTTAGTTGTAGTATTCTTTGGTGACTTGTCACATTTTCTCTGTATAACTATTGACTGAGAGAAAGATTTCAGTCTGTTAAATGTAACTAAGGTAGTAATAGCTTGGGGATTGCTGTCCGTCCAAATGTCTTCACCATTAGGAAGAATCTTTCTGTGAACTGCAGCAGTGTTTGCACCATTAATGTCTGCAGTTCCACTGAAAGGCATTCTATTCTCTGCTGATGCTTGTTCCTGCTGTCTTTCTTCTTCACACACAATGTCTTCCTGCAGCTCTGAACAACTATCAGACTGGTTTTGAAAATCATCATTGTATTTCTCATCTCCATCCTCGACAGTGTTACTTTCTTCTCTGTTTTTTATATTACACGACACATCATTATTCCTATTGCTAGTGGTATTACTTTCACATTGCTTCATTATGATGTTACATGACTCATCACTATTCATATCCTCAGTAACATTACTCTCATCTTTCTTCTTCATGATGTTATATGATGCATCAACATTGACATCCTCAACAGTATTACTGTGTTTCCTCCTTATCGTGATATTATGTGACACATCCACACTTGAATCTTCTAAAGACACATGCTGAAACAAAGCACCAGCACCAGCAACCAAAACAAGTTTACCAATAGATAAGCTTGTAGCCGGGTCTGTGCTGTTGACTGCAGGTTGGAGATTTCCTGACAACATGACACTAGAAAGTTCACTGTCTTTCTGATACATTTGTAAAGCAGCAGATGATTGTAAACTTTTCTTTTCTATCTCTGACATATTTAAAGCTGGATCAGTGTTTTGATGTTCCACATAGTGGACTCCAGGAGCTTCAGCTTCATCACAGGGTCTATAAAAGACAAATATTTTTTTTAGTAAGGTTCATTTTTTTCTGGTTTGTCCCAGAAAGGACACTAGTTGCATCAATCAAAGCTGGAGAGAAAAGTTGAAGTTAGGTGGGCAACAGACAAGTTGAAGGCAGGTGAGCAACAGATAACTTGAAGGCAGGTGAGCAACAGATAACTTGAAGGTAGGTTAGCAACAGATAACTTGAAGGTAGGTTAGCAACAGATAACTTGAAGGTAGGTTAGCAACAGATAACTTGAAGGTAGGTTAGCAACAGATAACTTGAAGGTAGGTTAGCAACAGATAACTTGAAGGTAGGTTAGCAACAGATAACTTGAAGGTAGGTTAGCAACAGATAACTTGAAGGTAGGTTAGCAACAGATAACTTGAAGGTAGGTTAGCAACAGATAACTTGAAGGTAGGTTAGCAACAGATAACTTGAAGGTAGGTTAGCAACAGATAACTTGAAGGTAGGTTAGCAACAGATAACTTGAAGGTAGGTTAGCAACAGATAACTTGAAGGTAGGTGAGCAACAGATAACTTGAAGGTAGGTGAGCAACAGATAACTTGAAGGTAGGTGAGCAACAGATAACTTGAAGGTAGGTTAGCAACAGACAGGTGAGCAACAGACAAGTTGAAGACAGAGAGGTACAGAAATTCAAGCACGATGACAACATCAAGAGATCTATGAAACATAGTCTGAGAAAGTGAATAGGTAGGGCAAGAGTGTTGCAGTCAACCTTCTTTGTGTAAATGACACCTGACTCATTCTGAAATTTATGCCATTGCATGCTAGTTGATCACTGCATCTTTTTCAGTAACATGTTTCTTTCCCTTATTAACCATGACTCTCTCACATAAACTTCAGAGAAGCAGCCTGTTTCCAGGACTGCCACAAGAGGTGGAATATGGTCTTTGTCAGTTTTGGTTTACTGATTATTAGTCAAGCAGGGTAATTATTTGTTGCTGACTACATTCATTTAATCTAATGCAAAAAAAAAAAAAAGTAAAAATATTTCCACAGCCAATAGTGCCTTGTATTTGAAGACGAAGAGTTTCTTATATGCTTCATGGTAATGTAAGGAGACGGAACGTTCCTTCCTCAGTGCATTCTCTGAGAAAATTGCTAACATGATATCAAGTGCCCATTTTATGAGACGGAACATAGTTAGGAATGCAATGTTCTTATGTGCCACAAATGTGTTTTTTATTGACTAAAACTTCTGTACCCCTGAGACAACTTTGGCAGACTTGACTGATGAATTAAAGTGATAATACCTGCAGAGGACTCGAACTGCATGCTACATGACTGCAAGAGAGTCACAGCATTAAAATTCAGAGCTCACCACTTGGAAAACTTATGTTGAGAATGAATGTATTTCTTGAGTACCAGGATAGGATCAAGTCATAACCAGGGCCTATTTCTTCCAGTCAATCCATTCTTCATCACAGAAAAGTGAATAATCAACAGTTTGAAAACAACAATAACATGAGACTGGGTCAGCTCAAAGGTTGAAATACTTTTCGATTAACTATTGTTAGATGTGATCTTAGAAGGAAACGTATATCCTACCAAGTGTCCAGGTTGTATGGCTTGCTCCAGTCACACACAAGAGCTCTCTCAGACAACAAAAACGACTACTAGGTACAGGAGAGCAAGGAGAGGTCAACGACAACAGGGAGCACCAGGATATGCCAGGCACAAGTAACAAGTTAACACAATGTTATGTAGCAAGAATCTCTACAATTGTTGAGTTTCAGTTATGGATATGTATAGAAGGTAAACGGAGTCGCCGCGGCCAAGCGGCTAGATGCTCACGCCGATCGGAAGGTCGTGGGTTCGCTACCTGGCGGAGCCGGACTTTTTTCAAAAATGACCTTGGCTCCAAGGTCGACCCAGCCTTGAATGGGTACCAGGTGCAGTCCCGGGAAGTTGTGGCGGCCGGCGTGATGCTGACCACATCACCCATCTTGTGCCGATTGGTCTATACAAATATAGGTCTAGCCCTATATGCCCTATACGCCTAAAGGCGTGGAAAAGGGTCCTTTACTTTTATTAGAAGGTAAAACGAAAGAGGAAAACATCAATTTCAACAAATGAAATAATTACCTTAATGTGCTGTGAATGCTATCTTTCAGGCCCACTGATCTCAAGTTTCTTGTGACACAAGTTTCTTGTATTTCTTGAGGTAAGGACTCGATGTCTGCTTTGTTGTTGCCTTTATTGATAGTTACATCAGCACAAACTTTGTCATATTAACTATTGCAATTGTTGTAATATAGTAGATAGTGCCTAGAGTAAGCAGCAAAGTAATCTGAGTTCAGTCACATGTTAACAGCAGACTTTTTCTCTGACTGCACACATCTGTTTGGCTGAAGCATTCTCAAAGAACAAGTAAAGATCCCGTTTCACGTCTTTTGGCAAAGGTAAAGGTAAAGTCGGGAGATGTGAACCAGCGTCATTGCTCACGATTATAAACCATAAGTGCTTTGCCACCAGTTCAGACAGCTGATAAGAAACGGTTCGCCTGTGTCGCCGTCCGCACGCAACTCCGTAGCTACAGCGACATTTCTCCATTTACCCCAGAGTGTTAACTCTGGCACCCATATCCTAGAGGCTGGGTGAACCACGGGAACCGCCCGGTTTCGAACACCGGCCGTGGGCTGCGACGAATCGCAGCTGGATTTGAAAGTGAGCCTCCTATTGATAGCGCTGTATCGGGTACATGGGAAGAGCACCCATATTTTTACAGACCATCGGTCTTAGGTGGGTAATGTGGTCAGCATTACGCCGATCGTCTTTACTTCTCAGGACAGCCACCCTGGTACCCATTTTAAGCTGATGCAACCTGCGACGCCCCATACAATGATAAAAATCTACGCAGCCAGCAGTGGTTTTTTTTAATCTCCTGTCCTTTTTAGGACTACATTTTTCGTTATTTGAAACCTTACTCTGGCTCTTGCCAGAAGCCGCAATATAGCTTGGCAATAAATATAGCCTAAAGGCTGAACGCAGTTTCTGGGACCTCTCCATGGTGACCTTCACCCTCATGGTGGCACTTTGTGTCATCGAGTGTTTATCGCTTGTGTGATGTTCTGGTGGGGTAGAAAGACAGTCAGTCAGTCAGTGGGTTTTCGAATTTTTGAATTACTAGTCGGACTCGCAACGCTTAAGCCACAGGCGCCGCATTCTCAAATAACGCGTACCCATAATTTGTTATGACACTCTTACAAAACGGGAGCCACCATGATGTAGCGGGCAGATGCTTGCCTGTGGGTCCCAATGTCATGGGTTTAAATCCGTAATGAGTCAAGCTTGATAGAAAAAACAAAACTGATGTTAGCTTCAAGGTCAACCCAGCTTTAAATAGGTACCAAGTAAAGTCCTGGGAAGTAAAGTGGCTAGTGTGGTCTGGATTACATCAGCCACAGAGCAGCCAATGATCTTTAAGACACAGATCTTCACTATTGGCCCAATACTTCTGAAAGTGTGGAAAAGAGCCCTTTACTTGATTCCTACAAAACAATGCAGTTATGGTCTCACCCATCTCCTCCTTCCCTCACTTCTCCAGTCTTTGAACTGAATCAGTTGCACGCTATTACAGAGCATTAACAGCGAAAAGTCTCTCTTGTGCATACCTAATATTTTATCAGATATATTATGATATTTTGATTCTGAGAACCCCTATGTAGAAGTTTTCACATAAACAAGATCTTGTTCAGTTCTTAGGTTATAACTGGGATCAATAGTGTCCACTGTATTTTTAACATTTACGTTTTTCATTTTACAACTGAATAAATATTTGCATTATAGTATAAACATTTCTTTCTGAAATTTATGTTGTTTTTTAATTATTGAATTAGCATGTTCACATCTTTTGGGTTATGACCAGGGTAAAAGGTTTATCATGATTATTTTGATAATATAAAGGGGAGTGGGAGGGTGGGGGCACGAGAAAGAAGAGGAAAGATTTAACGAAGAAGGATACAAATTGTAACTGTTTGTGTATTTAGTTTCAAGCCGAAAGAATACAGTTAAAATGTCAAACCTTTTCGTGTTTTTCTGGCTCTCTCAGCACGTCTGTAAGGCATTGTAGGTTGTTTCT
The DNA here is from genome assembly GCA_905116865.2 of Candidula unifasciata. Taxonomy (NCBI): domain Eukaryota; kingdom Metazoa; phylum Mollusca; class Gastropoda; order Stylommatophora; family Geomitridae; genus Candidula; species Candidula unifasciata. Next base: position 914,741 of record CAJHNH020008465.1, read on the forward strand.
AATCGAATTCACGTTTGCGTTTAATCTGCTGATTAATCAGAATAGAACATTCTAGTTACCCCCGATGTTCAGCCAAGGTAAGACCCCCGCCCCTTTTCTATCTCAGCTCTCACAGATACACCATTATTTTCTCTTTCCCTTCAAATATAAAGATACAAAGAAAAAAACATGTTATGTTTAATCTCTCCTCTCTCTTGCCCTCTTTTCCCCGTCTCTATCCGTTAGGCTCCCTCATATATATATATATATATATATATATATATATATATATATATATATATATATATATATATATATATATATATATATATATATATAACACACACATATGCACACTATTGTATATTATGTATAATTTGTTACTGTACAATGGGCTGTCATCTGATGCAGCAGCCATCCCAAGATCCTCGTGGGATGCAATTTGTGTTATTCTGAAGCCCCAACCTTGCTTTTGCCGGGCGCTCTGAATATAGCCCGGCCATAAATACGGCCTAGCCATAGATATGGTCTAAACGGCTGAAAGATGTTTCTGGAACCTCTCCACGGGTGATCCTCATCCGCATTGTGGCACTTTGTGTCGCCGCGTGTTTATCGCTTGTGTGATGTCCTGGTGGGGTACAACTACACACACACACACACACTCACTCACACACACACACACAGAGAGAGAGAGAGAGAGAGAGAGAGAGAGAGAGAGAGAGAGAGAGAGAGAGAGAGAGAGAAAGATCAACTGAAGATTCCCTTGATACGCTACTTATAATGATGACTTTGAAGACAGCACCAACAACACACAAAGGTCGTGCAATCATGTTAGCTCCAGATATTCACCCGTATCCAACAACATAGTCCATATAGCACTGGCGCTAGAGGCACCTGCTCACGTTCACTCATAACTTGGTCTAACCTTGCTTTCTGTTTATCTGTGTCAACTGTTCTGATTCATTTTTTAACTATGGTCTCTCTGAGAGCCACAGACAGTCATGCAAATTTCAGGGAGTTTCATGAAGTAAACAGATCTAGACAATAACAACAGATGTTTGTGGATACAGTGGACACATGACATAACAGATAAATAGTTTACATAACGTATTATGAATAGGGCAGTCGCCATGGTGTAGCAGCTAGACGCTCGTTTGCGGACCGGAAGGTCGTGGGTTCGGACTTTTTTCAAAAATGACCTTGACTCTCAGGTTGATCCAGCCTTGACCGAACTAACGAACGAACTTTATTTTCAAAGAAGTTACAAACTGGGTATGCAGGCCCGTCTTACATTTGGCCCTCACCTTTCACACAGCAGTTGTATAGTATCAATAAAGCATGTTATGGTAATCTAATAATATGCATAATATGGAAAGTAAAGGCGGCCGGCGTGATGCTGACCATATCACCCACCTAGTGCCGGTTGGTCTATAAAATATACTTAGCCCTATATGCCCAATACGCCTGAAGGCATAGAAGATGATATCTTACTTTACTTTACTTTATTATGAACAGGTGTAAGTAACAGGGGCACTTTCGTTTTTATTCACCTCAAACCGTAGCAGGAGAAGTTTTCACATTACTAATATCCTGTCCAGCCCGTCTGGGTTATATTTGGGATGTATAGTGTTTATTGTATTTGCAATGTATAACTTAAATATTTTATCTTCACCTTCTCGAGGTTAACTACTGCACATATCATCCACTTCTGTCAATCTCTGTGACTGGCCTTATGTTCCCAGTTGACTCCAAGTGTCTGAATGTATATTCTGTCCACCGACTTCTGACTGACTGACTTTCTACCCCACCAGGACATCACACAAGTGATAAACACCCGATGACACAAAGTGCCACCATGTGGGTGAGGATCACCGTGGAGAGGTCCCAGAAACCGCGTTCAGCCTTTAGGCCATATTTATGACCCGGCTATATTGCGGCCTCTGGCAAGAGCCAGAGTAGGGCTTAACATAACGAAAGGACGGGAAATATACCGACTTCTTGGTAAAGGAGTATTTTATGAATCGCATACTGCTGTCCTTTACGTAATTTACATGGTTAGTTTTGAAACATCATCCTTTTTATACCTACTGTCAGTACTGATAATGATTAAACACGAATTGCATACAAATGTAATGTCATTACTAATGATTATTTCCATACGACGAGGCACTTGTGAAAAACTTCAAACCCATCTAAAAATATGTAAAAACAGGGGAAAGGCGAAACGAGTAGTTAAAACAGATGACAACGAATATCACCAGCTGGGAGACTTCCTTGGCAGTTACAAAGGAAGATAGAGTAAATAGTAAAATATGGACTTCGCCAGAATACTGTGATCCCTATTTGTAACCTATTCTGGAATAGATGTGTAGTAAAAGTTGACAGATGAAGAAGAAAAATTATAGTATTTTGACTGTTTTTGTTGCCCTTTGTAGTACACCCCATTTTTTATTTTTGAATGAAAGTCTTTCTAACAAATATGTACTTACATAAATAAAATAACGGACAACTGGTGTCTGTCGTCTGCTGGAGTGTACCAGGGGACGGTACTGCCGTTGACTCACAACTCACAACTGAGAATATTTGGAGTAACCGCCCATGAGAGTTGAAGCTGTCGTCTTTTTATCGCATTTTCTGAAGGAACAGTTGTTGATTTTGCGTCTGCATTGTTTGGAAATAGTTATAATATTAATAATAACAATGAGTGAAAATGAAGAAATGCAACAAGAAGCATCGCTTCAACTCTATAAATCACAGGTATATTTTCCGTATATAATTTCTCCCTGTCTTAACTTGAACACTTGTGCCTGATGATTGCAAGGAAGAGATCAAAGTAATCAAACACACTTGATCTGTCCGGTCAGGAGTAGTACTGTAATGACAAGTCAGCCCGGCATATATAGTATATACAACTATGTTTGCTGTTCTGTGCTGTATTTGTGACCCCTGGAGTGGGCACATAGCTAAATGTGTTTATTATAGGTTACTGGTGACCCCCAGAAATGGCTCCGAATGCGTTCTTCTGTGTTAATGGACTCACGTCAAGTGGTCAAGGCTAGGTGCCAGCTTTTGAGATGGTACTGTACATTCTTTGTAGCCTGTCCATGTTTATACCTGGGAGAGTTTAATAGATAGTGTTCAGTTATTTGCCACCAATTTAGCGTCCTAATGTGTGTTGCATGCGGAATCATGTGGATTCGGAAGGGTTGTAACATTGTTTGGGATATTGTCGTGTAAATTGTGTTTTCGGGAGTCCATGGAATGTCCGGTGACCTGAGTCAATATTTGGTCCAGTGTTGACTTAAGCCAGGAGATGTCAGTCAGCTTGAGTCAGTTTTATTACAAGTGGGTGTTAGGGCTGGATGGACCAGTGGATTCACAAATTTATCAGCCCAGTGCGGACTAATTATCATACTTAGTGCGTGGATAGCAGCTGTTGCACGCAAAAGTATGGGGTTCTCAGTGAGGGGGAATCAGGCATAACAGTGGGCATCTTGTGTGCACAGAGGCTCACAAGAGACAGGCGTGTGTATATAGTGGGGTTGAGTTCATTTGAGAGAGAGGTCTGCTATAACGCCTTGAGAGAACAGTTGAGTTGAGAACGTTCAAGGTGGGAACACTCGCGAGAGACAGTTGAAGGAAGAGAAGCTCAGGTGGCAGAGTTAGGCCTAGAGAGCTGGGCCACTTCAAGAACAAGCTGTCTTGAGTGACAACACATGTGAGGCGGTAGGATCACTAGTGAAACAAGACAGCAGGGATGACGGCGACAGTTGTGTGCTGAAGAGGACTCAGGATTGGAGTCCTGCCGGTCATTGGGGTTCCTTCGCAAGGCTTCTGTGCTGTGTGCACATACTGGAGATCACGAATCAGAAGTTTTCCAGTCAGATGATGTGACAGTGTCACAGTATCAAGTTGAGTAGGAGATGTAACCTGTTCATCCATACAGTGAGTTCTGATGTGAGAGGAGCTGGAGACCTAAGCACTGTAGTGGTCAGCTTCGTGTGTATGGCAGCTAGCATAGGCTGTCCGAGAGAGCGCCGCTGTGTCAGTTTGAGCGAGTAAAGTGAGGGACATTCATTTCATAGTTAGCCAGTGACCTGTATGGTTACTTTGCTTGCATTATTATGTGTACAGGTTTGTCTATACCCACTTGAAATTGTGACAATAAATGTGCATATATGGCAGCAACATGTCGTTGAGTTTTCCTGACAGTTTTGTGTGCAAGTTGGGTACAACAGTTGGGTTGTGAATCATATCCTGGACACTTGGTCGTGTGCTGTCCCTGCACACACAACAATGTGTTTGTCCATGAGTAAACTAGACCTGTTGCACTAACTGTACACCCTTGGAGTGATATATTAGTTTTTGTAGAGTGTGTTCCTGGTTACGATGTCACCTGTGTGTACCTGTACTATCTCAGTATTCTAGTATTCTCCTGGAGAGAATGCACTAGTTGGTGGTTGTTCATCAGCGGCCTGGTCGCACTATTAGCTAACTGGTAGACGACTTTGGGGCCAGTCGGGACATTATTTGGGTCTGTCTCCTTTTATCGCATCAGCACTGCAGGAGTCATTTTTAGGGCTACTTGGTGGCTGGCAATGCTGAGCCATTTTATGAGACGCAAATAACCTAGTCACATTTATAACCGAAAGCTGCGCCTTTGGGAATGCTGGTTGAATGTGACGATTTTTTAAAATTTTTTTTTTTACAAATCAAGGCAAGCAAGACTAGTTGTCATTGTCTAGGAAGCTCTTTATGTGACCAGAGCAAGTCATACATCCTTGTCACTTGTTATGATGCATAACCACATAAAGCATTTAAGAAATAATTGTAAAGCTGCTAGGGACTGACTTCACGATGAGAAAATGATGCTGTGTCTCCGGGCAACCATGAAGCCATTCAATCATAATGTCCACTCTGACAGTTACCCCAAATAAAGTATCTAATAATTACATGAATCAAAGTTCATGCACATGAGGCACACATCAAGTTCAGGCAAGGAGTGACCTCCCAACGCAGCGGATACCATCACAAATACATTTATTGACATTTGGTGCTCATGCTCACAGGCATGCAAAATGAGGATGTAAAGTACACAAACATTGCACAGTGGCATCACCATAAAGCATTTTGCAAGTAACAGCCTAAGCTCAACAAATTCTTAGAGTTATCGACAGGCTGTGCTCAGGGGACGCAAAGTAGCACTTGCGGTCTAAAGACCCACAAGCTTACTCACTGCTATTCAGTGCCTACAAACAAGCTGGCTAACCAACTAAAATCAGGGTTAGCAGTAGAATCAGGCCACTGTCTGGTTTCCACATACTCGTCTTGCTGTTAAACGAAAATCTGACTGTAATAGCACAGACATTGCATACTAGCTTGATACTTCACAAATAGCACATCGTCCCCATGGCATACAACTGTAAGCTAGAGCAAAGGAAAGGAACACTAATATCCTCACTGTGGGAACATTTCCACACAGCTTCACACCAGCTTCACCTGCCGGCCCAAAGGTCAATTTAGAATCCACATTGTGTCAGATTTTTTCTATCAGAAATGACCTTGACTGTCAGGTTGACCCAGCCTTAAAAGAAATGGGTACCAGGTAAAGTTCTGGGAAGTAAAGATGGCCATAATGACGCTGACCTGGTCACCCACCAAGTGCCGATTGATCTATACAAATGTGAGTCTAGCATCGTACATCGGTTGTGTCACTGTCATGAAAAAGAGCTGAAGAGAATGACACCACACTAAAGAATGGTTAATGTAGGCACTGAAGACCAAATAAAAAAAACAGCTGTTGAAATGATTATACACATCTTTTAATTACTATGCTTTGCATTTTTTTCAGGTCTCCCAGGTGGAGCAAGCCATTCAGGCAGCTGGAGAATCTCCTGACCTGACCCAATTAAGAAATGACCTTCAGGAGTTGATTTCTCTGACAGAAGGTGAATTTTATATATTTTCCTGTTATTGTTTTATGCTTCTTCTGATACCCTCAAAGTTTAATTATTGCTTGACTGATTGGTTCACTTCTTGCCTTCAGTTTTCCTTATTTGAAATTTTTATTTTAAACCAAAGAAATGTCAACTAATATAATGGCTAGGTACTTTTTATGATATGGAATCTGGTAGAGAAAAAAAAAATAAAAAATCTTTTAAAACCAAAGAAATATTAATTAAAGAAATGGCTAGGTACTGTTTAAAATATAGAATCTGGTAGAGGATGAAAAAACATTAACAGAGAAACTTTATTTTCATAGGCTTTAGAATTAGGCATGCAGGTCTGTCTAGTATTTTGCCCACTGGATCTTTCAGTTATACACCATTTATTCATACATATCTTATTTGGTTAATTTCTTCAGTTCCTTACACGTAACAAGTACTCCTCCTCCTCAAATGTCTTATTAATTACCTCTCCACAATCCACGATCTGCGACTGCTTGTATCAGTTCGTGTGCTGATATCCTTCCAAGCCATAACAAAAGGCTGTAAAGAATCTTCTTGCACTGTCTTCCTCTGTCTCTCTTTCCTCAGATCTTTCCAGTAGTCACAACATGTATCAGTTTCCCTCTTCTCATAATAGGACCACAAATGATGACTGTTGCCTCTTTCAGAACATCTGGCTTGCTCTTTTTAGCTGTCTAAGGAATTCTGAGAATTCTTCTGTACAACAACATCTCAGAGGCCTCAAGAAATTGTTCAGCTCGTTTGTTAATTGTCCAGGCTTCACCGCCGTATGTTTAAACATTTATTTATTGCACAAAATGTTCTTCATTTTATAAAAAGCAGTTTTGGCCTGTCCTATTCTGTTCATCTATGTGATACATCTTTCATCGGATGTTATCCATGTGCCTAGATACTTACATTTCTTTACTCCTTTCACTTTTATTTTACATTTAGGCACTATTCTTTTCTTGAAAATCACCATTACTTCTGTCTTCTCCATTATTCAGACTGAGGCCCAGTTTATCACTTTCTATCACCACAATATCTATCTATGCCTGAATTTAGTTCTGGCTTGTCGCTATCAAGATGCTGTCTTCAGCATAATGCATGTTTGCCAGATAGACCACCAACCAGCAGTTCTGGCTTTGCTTGTCCTGCTATCAAGGTGTTGTCTTCAGCATAATGCATGTTTATATTATGTCTACCAACCACAATTCCTGGCTTGTTGCTATCAAGATGCTGTCTTCAGCATAATGCATGTTTATATTATGACCACCAACCACAATTCCTGGCTTGTTGCTATCAAGATGTTGTCTTCAGCACAATAGGCAGTTTATATTAGGTGACGGTAAAACACCAACCTCTTGCAATTCTCTTTTGGCTCGGTGTGGCTATCAAGCAGTTGCTTTTCTTCAGCAGTAATGCATTTTGGTTAATATTATGTCTACCAACCACAGTTCCTGGATCTTTTTAGTTGCTGATGAAGCTGTTTTTCAAGTCTTCAGCATAATGCACTGTTTGCCTCTGATTAGCTGTCTACCACATCACAGTTCCTGATATACTTGGGCTATCTTCCAGTACAAGAGTGCTGTCTTCTCAGCATAATGCATGTTTATATTAAGAATGAAGAGGTAAGGTGATGAGAATATCACCAACCACAGTTCTTAAATTCTTCTGGCTTGTCTGCTATCAAGATGCTGTCTCAGTATTGCAATAATGCATGTTTATATTATGTTTTTCCCTGCCAACCACAATTTCCTGGCTTGTTGCTATCAGAGAAAAAACATGTTCTCACTCTTCATTCAGGTTCAGCATAATGCATGTTTATATTATGACCACCAACCACAATTCCTAGCATAATCCGTGATGGATCTCATTATAGATTCACTGTATAAGGAAAACAAATCAGGTGATAGTCGACATCCTTGTTGTACTCCCCTCTTTATGGTCTGAAATGTTCCCAAATTGCTATTAATTCTTATAGCTTCTGCTTACTGCCGATACGTGTTCTTTATAATTCATGAATCTTTTCCATAAATATTTAACCTTTCCAGTTGTTTGATTATTTCATGTTTCACACAATCAAATGCTTTCATGTAGTCATTGAAGCATCAGTAAAGATCATTTTTCACTTCTTTAACTCTTTCCCAAAACAAATACTGGCATCTCTTATTTTTACAATGCATTCTTCTTTCACATTTTTAGAACATCTGCTTGAGCTTAAGAAAGCCCGGCTGCTGAAATCTTTAGGAGATCCAGATTTTGATCAGCCAGATACTTCTACAGATCAGCAGACATCAAATGTTGATGATGAATATGCAGTCTTCCAGGTGAGAAGTGTTCATACCAGATTCTGATGAACATTTTGATAAAAACTAGCTTATATTAAATGTCTGTGTTTGCAGTTTAAAAAAATGCAGACATCCTCCATGATCTGAGAATTTAATTGACTTTTTACCCCACCAGGACATCACACTGAGCGATAAACACCTGGTGACCCAGAGAGCCACTGTTCGGATGAGGATCAACCGCCGAAAGGTCCAAGAAACCCCGTTCAGCCATTCGGTTGTATAGGGTCCCTGGCAGCAACCAGGGTGTGGCTTCAAAATAGCAAAAAAATTTTGTTTTACATGGGGATGGAGATTATAACTATCTAAGCATTGACAAGAATTGGCTTATAAACAGAATCCTGCCCTAAAGCTGAGCTATTTATATTTTGGCCATGTTAAACTTTAAGGTGGCCTGGAGAAAAAGGAGATGGAGGTGAGATTTTGGAAATACGAGGCAAAGGCAGGCCTATTTGAAGGTGCATCCAGGATATTGAAGATTTATTGGCTATGAAAGCACATAGGGCTAGCAAATTGGCTAGAGAAAAAGAGACTTTCATGCATGCCGTTAATAGAATGACATTATTTGGTGGACACGCTGACTGATTGATTGCAGGTGCTTAAATTTACTGCTATGGTTATTTCTTTATAGAAATGCATCTACCAACAACATTAAGGCGAGTATGTAAATATGTAGGTAAAGAATTCCACATTTTGAGTGAGTGTTGTACTCGATGGTGCCGGTATCATCAGTATTGGAACTCTGCACTGGCTGCTGAAGATGAGGACGGAGCACACATGGGAATGCCCCGAGTTCTGTGATGTCAGTTTTTGACTTAACTCAGTTCAGCTGTACTTGATAGGTGATGTATATATATCTGACTAGAACATTTTGAGTAAGTTATAAAACCACATTTCCACTGCCTCCACATAATTTGTCACTAAGTGGCTAACTGTCCATGATATAACATGCCTTTTTCTTTTGTGAAGTACTCACAGTAGGTTGTAGTTTCATTCTATGAGAGCCATGCTCATACTAAGCAGGCTGTCCTAGCCATTGTGCTTGTCTCCTCTTTGTAGCACAGTTAAACTACTGACCAGTACAAAAAACCTCTCAGCTGTACCACTTTCGCTGTACCACTTTTATCCATGACCTGACTGCAATGACTTTACGTAACCTTGATCAATGGCTAAACAGGGGTTGTACCCCTTTAGCAAAATACAAAGACAGAACTGACACTAAAACCATTGCACGGCTTTCCTCTGTTGTTAGTTGTGCATCCTTTACAGGCTGTTGCAGAACCAACACCAGCATTAGCTGCTGTGGTTTTTCTAGGCAAATTTATGATACCACTGTCAAAACTAACGCAAGGCGCACAGCTGAAATTGAACCCGGCACCCCAGCATTACCATGCACGTGCCCAATGCCTTAGTCACAGACGCCGACAGCTTTCCTCTATTATTTCTACTTTATTTCAATACAGGCTGCCTTGTCTGAGGAGTTGAAAGTTGCACCAAGTCACTCAGCTTTGCCATCATCTTCAAACAATGTTTCCAGAAATGACAGTAATTATGACAGTAGTGGGGATGAGGACAGCAGGGAAGAACTACAAGCTTCACCTGACTATTCTCAGCTGATTGGAACAAAATGCAGAGCTCCATTTTCTCATGAATATGGAGGGTTTCATTATGGAAATGCTATGATATGGTCCATAGATCCACTAGCAGAAAGTAGTGATGAATATAAGGTAATTTTTTTTTCTGTTTTTGTGTGTGTCATGTGGATTACTTCTCTATGAGTTGTTTTGCATTTGTTCAGCTATTCTTTGTATCACCTCTACAGTAGTTACCCCCACATTCCATGACTTTAGTGCCTGTATATAATGCTGATCATATTTAATTTCTCATAATTGCGATGTTCTTCTTTTGTTCTGTTATGCCTTTCAGCGTCAGATTTTGAAGAGGCATCTGGTACAAGTCTTGGTTATGTGCTAAGTAGATGCTGTTGTTTACAGCCTCATGAATTGCATCGATCCACTGCTTGGGTTATCAACTTCTAGAACTGTTTTCATTGTGTCTAAGTGACAGATTCTCTATGGTCCACTATCTGATAGTAGTCTCAATATATATGCAAACAATTTGATCTGTTGTCTCATGATGCAGTTTAGTACTGATTCTATCCCAGCTTTTTTCCTTTAATTGTCTTTTCTGATCCTGTCTTTTATAGTTAAAATTAGAAATTGTCATAGACATTTTATTTCCGTTGTTTCGATTTTCAAATGTAACAAAGAATTACAAAAAAATGTATCAAAGTATATTATACTACTGCTGTTATTTTTAGGATTATCCTAACATGAATAAGTGCATGCTTCTTCTGCTTGCTGAAAGCGATCACTTTGCAAAATATAGATTATAACAGCAATGTCACTTCCAGTAGACTTTCCTCTTGGGCATTAGATTGGACTCTGTTGACAGTGGCATGCCATAAACTGGTCTAGACATTATTCAACCTAAAATTGTTTAGTTAGTTAAGTTAGTTAATTGAAAGATCAACGCTTGGATCCCATTTTCAGTATATCCCTCCGTGTGTGGTGGTTGATAACACCAGTTCTGTATTGGTTTACTATTCTTCTTTGGCTACCTGCATAATGTTCATGTTTGGCGACACTTTTTTTGACCTGGTGTTCTGGTAGTCTTTTGATTGTTGCCAATTCAACGTCGTCTCCTAAATCAGCTTCTCGTCTTGCCTCCTTGAGAGCATCAACCTAAGGTAATTTTGGGCAGTCTGTGTTGTCTCTTTGTTATCTGCCATTCTTTCTTTATGTCACAACCATTGCAGTCTGTTAGCCCTTATGATGCCAGTAATTTAGTGGTGGTGAAATAGATTCTGAATTTCATTTTATACTTCTTGTCTGTATTTACTGGTTTTTTGTTTTGTTTGATGGGTCCAAAGATTCATTATAAGACTGTTTTGACAAGTTTTTAATAAGCATCATTCTTTTTGTTGTACTTCAAGTTTCAGAGCCATATAGGACAATTAGTCTTATCAATGTTTCATATATTGTGATCTTGTTCCAAAAATGTGATGATTAAAACAAGAAAAGTACAAAAAAACTGCGTAAACAAATGAGTTGAATGGGACTAGACCACAAGGCAGAGACAAAAAGAGAAAGGAGAGACAATATACAAGCAGACCAACTGGAAAGAGGCCATTTGATGAGATAAATGAAAGCGGATTACATCTAGAGCAGTGAATCTCAAGGGTTCGGAATGCTTGACCTTTTGCCTGTCAGTGTAAATGACGGCATCACCATCAGAAAATGTATCAAATATCAAGGCTTTAATTTCCACCTCCATTAAAACGCTTTGTTATTGCATTGTAAACAGACTAGTTCAAAACTTTGTAAGCATAATAGAAACATTGTCTTCTTTCAGTGACAGTTATTATTTGAAGGCTGTCATTTTTTAATCTTATTTGTGGCTTATTTCAGAATTGTCTTTGTTGTTAGTAGACATCATGTGAAATACTAATTTGGACACAAGGACATAAGAGTGCATGGGCATTTACAGCTCGCTCTTCAGGCAAAACAGTTCAAGACGCCAGTGGTGCCTTCTCCATGATTACCAGCAGCATGACGATGGAGGTAATGGAGGTGACACAGGCTTTCATGTGGCTGGAATCACAGGACTATTTCTACATGTGTGTGCTGAGAGATTCTTTCAGCATGATCTGGGGGGTCGAGGCAAGCTGGTTATGCAGACAGTGGCTTGAGTAATTGCAAAACTTTCCTGTGTGTGCAGTTACCTTTATATTCATCCCAGGGCATAAAGGCGATGTTGGTAATGAAAGAGCTGATAGACTGGCAGGTGCTGCATTAATTGAAGATGGCCGGCCCATGGATCACGCAGATATTGTCATTGCCTTTAGAGAGATAGCACATTCTGAGGATTTTGGTAGCGACATGTCCACATCACTGCTAAGAATACGAGAATTGGGAGTAAAGATCGGCACAGCCAAGCATGAGAAGCACACCAGGCGCACACGAAGTCTTGTTAACCAACACAGGACTGGCAGTATTAACCGCGCGACGCTGATGAAATATGTTGAGAGGGAAATCTGAGCGCCTATGGATGTGTCCGGAGTGCTGTGAAGATATAATCATAACTCATAACTAATTTTGATTAATTTTTATACTTTTCGTCACAGGTTCGAGTTGTGTTCATTAATCCAACCCACCCATCTATGATTCCTTGTAAATACTTCCTAGATGGCAACTGTCGGTTTTCTGATGAGGAATGCAGGTACAATGTTATGCAAAATATTTTACACATATATTGTATATACAAGTTTTAACCTTGATTAGTATTTGCCTCCTTTGGTACATTCTGTCTTGTAAGGACAGCACCTGTGGAGCAAATGACCTTCTGCTGGGCTTTCATTGAATTAACTCTTTCACTTGTAATCCCACACAAAGCATGTGTTACTGGTTATTCCCCACATGTCTCAGACATCGCATCAGGTGTCTTCTTATATTTAAGAGTCGAGTTCATTCAAGAACCAACATCACAGCACTCGGGGCATTCCCATAAGTACTCCGTCCACATCTTTAGCAGCCAGCCTTCATTGTGAAGACAACACCTGATTAATTTATAAAATGATGCTGATGAAAGCAGCCAGTCAGGAAAAAAACTGAATACAGTGTTTGTGTAAAATGATTGAAAAAAAAAATAATATGAGCCTAACTAAGTATGAACAATAAATAAAGACCAAAAACTGTAATCAAAGAAATGACATATACATATCTACAATTAGGGTAATAGTGATACTTGAATGTGTTTTGAGTCATGCTAGATCTTGTAAGTAGCATTTAAAGTGGGCTAAACTTCAATAAAGCTGTATAAAAAGAAGAAAAAAAAAAAACCACAGTGAGTCAATAAACAAAATGGAAAGTAGAACCGGGCAGCATTACAAAACACAATTACAAGACTCAGAACTGACATTTCAGTTAGAAAGCCGCCGTTATTGTTGTATGCAAAATACATCCCCGGACTGCACGTGTCAGTTAGTATGCAAAAAGATAATGATACAACTGTTTACATAAAACTACAAATAAGTAAGTATTTGAAGTCTGAGTCCAAGAGTCAGAATAAACGTACAATACAGACCTGACCAGTTCTACTTTCCTCTTGTCCATAGATCCACATATAGATTTAAATTGTTTTTTTGTTAACATTTTTAAACATATTTTCTTCTGTTTTGATACATGCACATGTTGCTTGTGTATTTCTCCTGCAAATGGATCTTTATACATCTTTATGTCATTGTCACTTGTTTGTTGTTCCTGCAGTAGTTCTTGGTGCATCATAATGTCATTGTTACTTGAGTGTTTTCCGATGCTGTATATATCATTGTGATGAAGCAGTTGCCCCACACAGCATTCACTGAGTTTGTGACATCATTCATGCTGACCGTCAGGTAATACTGATGGTCTGGTATACAGGTAATTCAGTGTTACCCCACAGTCAGCATGAATGATGTTCTCAATCTTTTTTTTGGGTCGCATGACCCCTTTCACCAGGGTCGTATAAGACCATCGTAAAACACATATTTATTGAAGTTATGAAGAAAAATAATTGTTTGGGGGTCGCCACAACATGAGTGAACTGTATTAAAGAGTCGCAGCATTAGGGAGGTTCAGAGTCACTGTTCTAGACTGATTTAGCCTAAAATGGGCACGAGCCAAGTTGAAGATTTTGAACAACGGATCAACATCATGGCACCTAGGTAGTAACCCGTAAATGCTCTGTTCTTCTTCTAACTCAAGTTGACTAAGAAGACTCAGGCTCTGTAGCACCGGCGAGGATATATTTTGGGTTGAGTTTAACTCAAAATTTTGCCAGGGCAGCACCGTTAGGCCACTCTTTTCAATTTCCAAACTGGCAAGGGATTTTTTACCTGCGCAGCAATGCACACGAGTGTCCGATCTCACTACCCAGAAACCAGGGAAATACTAGAAGTCCAAGGCCACGTGAAAAAATCCCAGCCCTTACCGGGGATTGAACCCGGAACCTCTAGCACTCGAGGTGGACACCATGCTTTGAGACCATGCAGCCCCGCTCTGCAAAGTTGAACAGCCTAGGTCATGTTGAGTGCTGACTGATCTAAGTTTGTTTACTTGATCTTTTGTTGACTTACATTTGATCTGTTTGACTTACGTGTTGCAGGCGTTCTCATAGTCATCCTGTGTTAGTGTCAGAGCTCAAGGCTTTTGAAGAACCAGATCACAGGTGAGAAGTAAACCAGCTTAACCAAACTATTGTTAATTAAACAGTGCACCACATGCTCACGGATAACTGATACATGAACTACTGAAATTATTCTGTGACACACCTTTCAGCCAAAATGGCCAGTAGAAATTGTTTTGCTCTGAAAAGTTATTTGTTTCCAGCTAGGTTTTGTTGATGCAAATTCGCAGTTTCTGGACCGGGAGTCCAAAGGTTTCATTACCCAGCTGTTGATTTGAGTGTTTGTTGCCACACTATGAGCTGTGGATTTTATGTTTCAGTGTCTTTTCTTTGTGCCCATGACGTGTTGTTGACCTCACTAAAATGGCAATTGGCCAATTACATTTAGAACGTTGTGTATTTTTACGGGTATAATGCTGGTTTTCATGATAAACTACGCCATCAGTGAGCTGCAGTTCTGGTGTGGGGTCATCAATGTTGGCACATCTGACAGCTGCCTTTATACATTTTTACTTTGTGCAAGCTTCAAGATTTTGCTGGGACCGACAAATTAAGAATTTTTTTTTTTTTTTTCAAATAGAAGCAATTATGGGATGACGTGTCTGTATTGATGTTGGAACCTTTACCAGTGACTGACAACAGATCTATTACAGTAGTAGGACTGTAAAGGGATCAGTGTATAGTCTTTGCTTAGTTTTTTTAGAATATCTTGTATGTGTGCAAAGTCAAACTTCTTTGCTATGAACTCACTTAAGATGAACAATTGGCTGTCTTGTACAAAATGTTTGTTTTGTTGCTATGTATTATAACTCTCCCTGAGTATGTAAGGGTAAGCCCTCTAACAGCGGCGTGTTGCTGACCACGTCACCCACCAAGTACACACACAAAACAGGCACAACTTTGTTCCCATGCAGAACCCTTCTCCTTTCTTATCCGGGCTTGGGAGATAAAATATACCCATGTGTAGGTACATATATACATACAGTCATGCATGCATACACACCCACTCTCACATACACACACATATTCACACTTGTCCTCCCACTTGTAATGGTGTCTACCTCTTGCTCTCTTGCCTCGACCTTTTCCTCCGGTATGGTTTTTAAAAGCATGTTATGTCTTTTAATGTGACCACAATATTTCTGTTATCAAATTTTTTTGTTTCATTAATTCTCTTTTCTTTAACAGTCTTTCCAAAACCTCTGTATTTGATTGTTTTTTATTTCTATGAAATGAGGATTGAAGAGTCACAGTCACCAACGTCTGTTACAGACTAGACACCCAAGTTCTGCAACACGATCAAAGACCAGAAAAAAATTAAATTTTTTTTTGATGCGGGGTGGGGTAGGAGGAGAATAGACTCACTCTGCGTCAAACAACGTGTCATAAAAGTGGACTAATTAGCAGTGTTTCCTTCATAGTTGCAGAGCATCTATATGAGAGGTTAGGAGCCAACACTCTGCCTAAAAAATAAGCCCGATTTGTAAAACAGAGGATTAGGCAAAACTCCAGTTCTGGAACAGAATCAGAGTCCTGAAGTGGCAGAACTTTCTGCTCTAGATTACAGCCAGTGAATGCTAAGAAGAAGAAGGCCAAACTGCCAATTACCTGCCTTTATCATACCACTTTTGTGATGTAGGCAGGGGGGTCTTTGAGTCTGAGGATTGACAGCCGCTTAGCTAGTTTCTGTCGCCACAACTGTGCAGGTGAGGATTTTTTCTGCCCCTGACAGAAAAAATCCCTCAGCCTTACAAAGGATTCAAACATGGTTCTCCTGCTTGAGAGCCCAGTGTTCTAACCGTTCGGCCAGCCGCACAAGGAGAATGGCGAAGCTATCAAAACTGCACGTGCAGATGTCAAAGTATCTGTCTACCTTGGCTGCTTTGCCATCATCATCCTTCATTTTAGAAAGAAAATAGAGGCTTATGAACTGAAAGGCTATTGTAAGAATAAAGTGAACATAGAAGAGAAGAGAAACTTAAATTTTAAACATTAAACATCCAGGAAGATTGGCTGATAAACAGCATCTTGTCTCGGAAGCTGAAATATTTTGGTCATATCAAGCTCCACGCAGATTAGACAAATAAAAGCAGAAGGCAAGGTACCAGGAAGGAGGGGCAGGGGCCGAACAGCCACAAAAATGGGCGCAGGATATAAATAAGTGACTCCTCGAATATGAAAGTACACTAGGCAGGCGAGCTGGGAAAAAGACAGATTTTATTTCACGCAGACCTTGATGAGAACGACGTTCAGCAAAGGACCTGCCTACATGATGACAATGACATTAC
Organism: Candidula unifasciata; assembly: GCA_905116865.2. Taxonomy (NCBI): domain Eukaryota; kingdom Metazoa; phylum Mollusca; class Gastropoda; order Stylommatophora; family Geomitridae; genus Candidula; species Candidula unifasciata. The sequence goes on from CAJHNH020008465.1 coordinate 931,529, forward strand.
ATTTCATGCTTGAATTTGTATTCTTTCAGCAAAATAATTGAAGGGTGTCGCTGCCTGGCCAAGAACTTAGATGATGTGTGGCATACAGCTACAGTTATTGATGTCTGTGACGATCACTTGGTCAATGTACGATTTGACTCTCAGCAATTGGAATGTACAGTTCAAGTGGAGCACATTGTACCACTAGGTAACTAATTTAAAAGAGGTCTCCATCAGTCAGTCCGTATTATGTCCCTTGCAGAACCTTGCTCCATCAGTCAGTCCGTATTATGTCCCTTGCAGAACCTTGCTCCATCAGTCAGTCCGTATTATGTCCCTTGCAGAACCTCGCTCCCAAAACAACCTTCCAGAAAACTTCTTGATGACAAGCAAGATGTCCTGCGTCCGATACACCCATCCAGAGATCATCCGCCACATCCTGCACTTATCTTTTCTTTGGCCTTCCTCTTCCTCTCTTCCCAGGCATGTATTGTTGTCTCTAAACTTTCGTGACATTTCAGGTGAACAAAGTATTTTAATTTTCTATGTTTTATCATCTTTAATAAAACAGGTCTACTTCTTCTTATAGTCAATGTCATGTGGCATTGGTAGTCATTTCTGTGCACAACCTTCTGTCTTGTCCACTTTTAATCAGCACTGACACAGATGATCAGAACAGGCAAATGCTGAAATTAGCCGAAGCTTTAACAATACAGATGAACGACCCTAATCCCACCCTTGTGTAAACAGCAGGAATTTATTATAAATTTGAAATTACCATTGTAAGTTTAATGACTGTCCTGAACTTATGGGGGATTAGATGAACAGTGACCGGGAAGGCTAACCCAGTCAACAAATGCCTGCAGAAGTCGGATGTGTTGGCCGAAAGGTGCAAATGTCGCAGCCATGCTGTAAACAGACGAAACGCAATTACATCTTCGGATGAATGCAGAAGAAGAAGAAGGTGAACAGTGTATTGAGAGAGACCAGTGTATTGAGAGAGACCAGTGTATTGAGAGAGACCAGTGTATTGAGAGAGACCATTTGTATTTCAATGGAATGAATTCAGTTTTTGTGCTTCATTATATGTTGATTTAACTCTGTAGTAACTCACCTGGCGAGATATAGTGACATTAAAAAAAGCAAAGGCCCCTTTTCCACACCTTTAGGCATTAAGGGCATATAGGGTAAGACCTATATTTTTACAGACCAATCGGCACAAGATGGGTGATGTGGTCAGCATCATGCCGGCCGCCTTTACTTCCAGAGACTGCACCCCATACCCACTCAAGGCTGGGTGGACCTGGGAGTCAAGATCATACTGTACATGACCCCCCTCCCCACACACAAAAAAGCAGACACAGCAGAGTTGCATGAAAATTAAAAATAAAGGCTAAAATAAAAAAAAATTAGTGTAGGCTGTCTTTTTCAAGTCATTGCAAATCAGCACAAGTAATTATTGCCTGTTTGGTAAAGGTGGGGGGAGGGGGGGGGGGCAGTTGTGTTTCAGTAGTTTGCCATTTCTTTCTGAATAATGTAAGACCGATATCATAGTCAAAGTCAACGCACAGCAGTCTACTATTAAACTGCCTACAAATGACTTTGAACCTCGGTGTGTAGATTTTGTGAAATTACGCTCACAACTGCTAAGCCACATCACTAAATTAAATCATAAAGTGAAGACTAAATGTTGATGCAAATATTATGAAAGAAACTGTACCTGATGAGAAGATGTACATACTATCAGAACTAGCACAGTAAGCACGAATGCTTAACACCACAAGCAAGATCTGTTACTCTGAGATAAAATCGTTACATTTGAATGCATCATAATTTTGTATAAGGCAGACATTCTGAAGAAGAAGACAAAGCAGAAGAAGAAGGTGAAAATGTGGCAACATTAGCAGAGTATATCAAGATTTTTATCAAAGAGTGTAATGATAGCAACATAATCTTTTCCTGATGATTATTTTTGGGGGATAACGTAGACATTCTGAATGAGGAGAAATAGGAGAAGGAGGAGAGGAAGAAGAAGAAAAAAAGCAGTTTATATCAGTATTTGTGTCGAAGAATTGTTAGTAATAGTAACATGCTCTTTTCCAGATGATGAAGATAGCAGCAGTTCAGATGATGAAGACAGCAGTTCAGGTGATGAAGGTGGTCCCTCAGGCCTGTTGAGAAGTGGTGATGCTGATTCAGATAGTAATCTCCCAGTTTATTTGTGGAAGCCAGCCCAGACGACAGACAAATTAGGAGCATGGGAGAGGCATACAAAGGTACGTTTTATGTCTCTGAATTCTTTCAGTCCCAAAGTAACACCTGCTGTGTGAGTGGCTCTATCCCTCGATTTCTTCCATAGCATTATGTACTCTCTTAATTTTAAATTTTAGTCAGAACATACTGAAAAATCTGGCCACCCATTTTTTTAATTATCACTGTTTATATCAATTGCCATATGAGAAATTAAAAACAAAAACTCTTATCTGTGAGGCTTGTGTTCTTAGCACTCGGCTTTGAGGCAGTGAAACTTGGTCAGCTTATTCACACCAGGAGAAATGGCTAAATAGCTTTCACATGCGATGCCTAAGAAAAATACTTGGCATTAAGCGGCCGGACAAGATCACAAACACTGAGGTACTGAAAAGAGCAGGTACTACAACAGTTTTCTCAGTGCACAGTCTACAGAGTCTCAGCACACCTGGAGAATGGAGGATGGCAGAGTCCCTAATAACATCCTGTATGGTGATTTAAAGATGATTAGAAGATGTCGCAGCTGACCTCTACTACGATATAAAGATGTGTGCAAGTGGGACATGAATGATACACATATTGAGCTAGGCTCATAGGAACGAAATGCTATGGACTGTGTTTTGTGGAGGGAATGAGAATGAAGGAAGAAATTGCAGAAAGGATGAGAGCTGATTGTCTGAGAAGAAAAACACTAAAAACTTATTGCAGAAAGGATGAGAGCTGATTGTCTGAGAAGAAAAACACTAAAAACTTACTGCAGAAAGGATGAGAGCTGATTGTCTGAGAAGAAAAACACTAAACACAAATGTTGACAACAATGATCCTTAAATTTCTTGCTGTGATTGTGGAAGAGTTTTCTTAACATGGGCAGGACTTGCTAATCACACTCATTATTGCCATGGGCTGTAAGTCCCAGGCTTCCTCATAGCGCAGTGTAACACTATCGTCTGGAAAGACGGAAAGCTGCCAGTCTATTGCCACTTTCAAAGTAATACTTTCATAATTTTTCACCATGGTTGTTTCTCTACTTTGGCATCTCATTGAAACCTCATTGGTTCTGAAAGAGTTAGCACAGGTGACACAACAGACACATCTTTCTACAGAATTCACCGGCCTAAGTTGTAGCAGACAATTCTGGCTGTTCGTCCATTTGGAATTTGGCTTTGTTCCAAGGCCTGAGAGCAACATGTGGCCACACCCTGTAGACCTGACAACCAAGCTTTGAGTCAATCTTAAGAAACCTTGAGATGAGTTTATGGCCCACAGTGGATTCAGCACATGACCGGAGATCACTGAAGAAGAAGAAGTAAAAGAAGAAGAAGAAAGGACCACAAATTGGGAGGAGATGAAGAAGAAGTAAAAGAAGAAGAAGAAAGGGTCACAAATTGGGAGGAGATGAAGAAGGAAGATGGTTTTGGGAAATACCAACAGAGACAGATCTACAGGGACCATTTGAGTATCGTACAATTTCTAAGCTACCATGATGAATGACACTTTAATAATATTGTCTATAAACACTATTCCTTAGTTTCTGTGTATACTAGCGGCTCAGAAGAAGATGTGGAATGTTACTCGTTTTCTTGTTTTCTTCTGAAACCTCTAGGGCATTGGTTCCAAGCTAATGGCCAAGATGGGTTATATTACTGGCCAGGGTCTGGGTCCACAGGGAGATGGAAGAGCTGAACCAGTGCCTATTATGCTTTTACCACAAGGTAGATTTTTATTCTCTTGTTAGCTGTCATTACACCGCATAGTTTCTGAATGTGTATTGCACAGAGATTTTCCTTCTAAGATATCTTTTCAGATGAGAAGGCCGTAAGCCAGTGATTCCTAAATTGTGAGCCTCGGGGAGCCGCGACCTCTTCACAGGGGCGCTGCAAAATATTGTAAACACTTCATAATTAATTTAACCAAGACATGAATAGTCATAATTTTACTTGGGTTAGAAAATTTTTTTTTAATTGGAAAAAGGCGCGCGACCAAGGAAAGATTTGGGAAACACTGCCGTAAGCCTCTGTGAAGGTTGTGAGACAACATTTGTCCACCAATGATCCATATAGCTGGGTTTCCACTGGAATTCTAACTGTCTAGACCTGGAATCTTCCTACTGCAGGCAGAGAGCATGTCTGCAGCAGACGTTCAGTATTCTTGGGTACCTGTCCACTCTGGCAAATTTCCCTCATCTTGAATTTCCTTTATACATAAGGTTGTAGAGTCTTCCATTACCATGTAGCAGCTCCTTTGCAGAACATCGCTCTCATCACGGTCTGTGTGAAAGAAACTTGGTCTCTTGCCAGCTCTCCCGCCTCATGTACTTTCATACTCAAGGAGTCACTTATATCCTGTGCCCATCTTCGTGTTGATTGGCCCCTGCCCCTCCTTCCTGGTACCATGCCTTCTGCTATAATTGAGAAGAGACAGGGTTATGAATACCAGCATTAGAGAGAAAGTTGGAATATGACCATGTCTGGTTTATGTAGGCAGACAAAGAATGAAATGGTTCAGCCATTTAGTGAGAATGCAGCCAGGCCAAACTGCATGTGTGACTTTTTACAGCAGAACATCTGGGAGGACGGCGAAAAGAAGATCAGGAAAAATGTAGATAAATGGTGTACTCAAAACCTGGAAAGAAGATGAACAAATCCATCGCCTAGACCATCCGAGAAGTGCAAGACAAATACAGAAGACCTCAGGTCTGGACTACAACCTGGTGTCAGTGATGAAAAAATAAGAAGAAGAAGGATTGTATTCTGGATGGGAAATGTATGTTTCCTAGTTCACAGGTGAGGCCCCCCCCCCCTCCCCAGGTCAGTCCATAGCAGCCATGTAATGCTGGTCAGTCCTCAGCGTTAGGTATGGACAGAACAGGAGCATTCCCCATTGTCCAAGGAGGCTTCCATCAATGCAGTGCCAGTATATACATGGTACTCTGATACTGGGCTCACCCCAGGAATCATCACCTCCTGCTCATGACAGTTTATCCTCACTTCTGTATATTGAGCCTCTCATTCATCATGGACTATGCCTTTATTAAGCCTGCAGGAGGCATCCTGTATTCAGTGAGGGTACTGCTGGGGTGACCATTTGTTAACCCCTCACATAATGCTTCAAGTCACAGTGGACACTAGGCACGACCACTTTTTTTTTTTTTTTTTTTTTTTTTTTTAAAGCCGTGGCAGTTCTGCCAGGCGGTGGCCGTTGCATTTTTGCTCCATTTGTAGACTGGAAGGATATAGTTTCGTCACCCAGCTTCTGAGTTGAGTGCATGGTGTGACACTGTGAGCTACGAGTGTTTTTCGTTGGCACAGGAGCGGAGCAACAATGGGGTGACCCGTTTGCTATGATGCTGAAACTAGGATTACCAGATCCTGTATTCAGTTATCTACAAAAACTGAGTACTTTGCTATTTAAGCATGTCAGAATTTTATTGCAGTGGACTTCTGTGTCCACTACAGTTTCTTAGGACTGTTCTAATGTAAATATTGAACTTGTTGCTGTCTAAAGGAAAATCTCTGGACAAGATTATGCAGCTCAAGGAAATGTCTGGCAATACTGATATGTTCAATGCAATGAAGGAGCTGGAGAAGCGACAGAAAGTGCAAGAAAAGAAAGAAACAGAGAAGGAAAAGCAAAGACAGATCAGACAGAATGCAGGACTATTTGGATTTATCAACAGAAAACTCGGGGAAGAGAAAGGTAAGTGACAGAATTTGTGTGCGAATGTTATGCTATGTTATTACATCAGTCAATCAGGTGGTGTCTATCCAGCGATGGTTGGCTGTAATAGACCTCCAACACACTCTGTCTCTTGTCCTGGTTGTACTCTCTCTCAGACTGCTGCCCATCCATCTCTTGAGGTTGTCCTCTGACTTGTATCGTTGCGTGCCTCTTGCTCTCTTGCCTTCAACCTTTCCCTTCAGTATGGTTTTTAAAAGTGTGTTGTGTCTTTGAATGTGGCCAGAGTATTTCAATTGTCTCTTTTTTATTTTTTCCAGTAATTCTTTTTTTCATTTGTTGCCTTTGAAGAACCTCTGTATTGGATTGTTTTTGTTTCTTTGAAATACAACCTGTTCTTCTGTATACTCACATCTGCAGATACTCAATTTGATTTTCTAGTTGCTTGTTCGTTGTCCACATTTCTGCAATTATTATTAACAATCAATGTCTTTGCATATTGGACATTACCATGCGTGCTCAGTTCTTCAATCCAGCAGCCACTTCAAGGTACCTCTACTGATTGTTCCCTTGAGTCGTTGGGTTGGAGTATCTACTGTCTTTACCTCGAAGATGGCTTAAAGATGGCTTAAACGTGCTTCGCCAAGCTCAACTCCTCAGTTATGCAGTCGTGTTAGCATCAGTGATTAAGCATTTTCCTTCAGCCTAGTCCGAACAGCGTGAATGATATCAGCTCTGTCCATGCTTCCTCCCGTTTGCGTGTGTGAGGATAGTTATCTCTGCAAGACTCTTTATCACACTCATCCGTGTTTCCCATCCTTTTTTAAAATAAGTTACAATTGTGTATCTTTTCTGCAGTGAAGATGGCTGCAGTGTGCCTACTGCTGATGGAATCTTACATGATGAAGCCCCATCTCTTCCATTGCGCATCTCTAATACCACTGTTCAAAAAGCTGTCAAAATAATCCATGAAAGAAAATTTAAAACAAAATATCGGCCATAAAAATATTGACTTTTTTACTTTGAGGGTTATGAAATTGTGCAGCGCTGTGGTTCCCAGTTAAAGATCTGCTGATTCATTTTACTTTTGAAGGCCTGTGATTTTTTAACAGTTTGGAAACTACCCTTCATGGCTGTTCTGTTCAGGCCACCAGGACCTTTACCATGGCTTTTGGGACAGGATGCTGTTTATGAGGCAGTTCTTCTCATTGCTCAGACCATGTAGGATGTTGGTGTTTTTCTTAGTCCATGCAATTCTTAAGTATTGAGCTACTTCAAATCACAAACCAAGAAACTCTAGTCAGTATAATAACACAGAGAAGATGGAAATGGCTTGGCCACATTATGAGAATGGATCCTGATTTAATTGCTAAAACACTTCTCACTTGGACACCAGAGGGAAAGAGAAATAAGGGGCACCACAAAAACAATATGGAGACAAACAATTGAAGGTGGACTGGGTGTTGCATCCCTGACTTGGAAAACTGCACTGAAGATTGCACAGGACAGGAAGGCAAGGAAAGTCCTCTCTGAAGCCTCGTGTGCCACTAGGCACAAAGAAAACTGTTTTAGCTGATAGTTGGTAAAATAATGGGGCACACACCTTATGTCCAAGTGCATTAGGATGCTGTTTATGAGCCAGTTCTTCTCATTGCTGAGATCATCAAGGATGTTGGTGTTCTTCTTGTTTTTGGTCTATGGTATTCTAATTGTAATGGTGAGTAAAATGTAATCACTTCTTCTTCTGTTTTCATCCGAAGATGTAAATACTTTGTGCATGTTTACACCATGGCTGGGATATTTGTACCTTTCGGCCAGCACATCTGACTTCTGCAACAAATGTAATTTAAGAAACAACAAGCAATTACAAATGTAAACATCTTTATTAAAAACAATATGCAAATTCAGTCAAGGAAGTAAATATTTTAATAAGCACAGTATATTAAATTTTAGAAAATCTAATTGGCAGAAGCTTGCAGCAATGCATTCATGGACATGCGCATACTTAACGCACTGTTTATCCTGTGTGAACACATACTTAGACACCATATGGCTGGCCGTTTGTCATGTTTAGACATCATAAGGCTGTTGTGTGTGAGCACATTCTTGGACACTGTAAGGCTGTTTATCATGTGTAAGCACATGTTTAGAAACCATAAGGCTGATTATCAAGTGAAAATTATGTAAACAGTTGCTTAGACACTGTGTGATATTGGAAATGCTCTGTATGTAGCAAAGTTAATTTGTTATTTGTTTGATTTGTTCATTCATTTATCATGTCTGAACATATACTTGTGGCTGTCGTATGTCAACTTCTTTTTCTTAGCTTTGACCGTCTGTAAACTCTTGCGGAAAGTCCTGGTTCTTTATTCATTTCTGGACTTTGATCTTGTTTCAGAACTTGAGTTGTGTGTACACATCTAATTTGCAGAGCTGCGCCTTATTTGTGTGCAGAATGTTGGTTCCTTGCCCATCAGGCAGATGCACTTGGACTTTGAAGGGAATATGTCAGCTGTCTGTCTGGCTGTATTGTGTATTTTCACCACTTGGTGGATGTCAACACATCCCTAAAACCGGCAGTTTACGTGCATAAAATACGGGAAAGTGGTGGTTGGGGGGGGGGGGGGGGGTCAATAAGTAACTCACAAATGGTAGTGTAAAAAAAAAAGAAAACGATAACAACTTGAAAACTGTTAATTTTATCACACACACACTGTTCCTTTGTTTTTCAACATAATTATTTCCACCAACATTGATGCATGTGTTCCATCATTTTAACATTCCTCCCAAGCCTGCTGCATAGAACTACATACTCTTTTTCTAAACCACATTTTCACTTCACATTCAACTTCTGTGTCATTTGCGAAATGTCTCCTGCTAAGGTGGTTTTTCAGCGGACCAAAAAGGTGGAAATCGCCAGGGACTAAGTCGCGGCTGTAAGGTGGATGTTCCAGACGTTTCCACCTAGATGGTTAATCTTTTCCTGAGTTAAACAAGCCATATATGGTTTTGCATTGTCATGAAGGAGCAGTACTCCTCTAGCAGTCCTGGATGTTTTCTTCAAATTGCATCATGAAGCATCAATTGAACTGTACAGTATGAATCAGCATTCACATTGTCACTTCTTTAAATTGGTTTAAAAAACTTCTTCACAAACCCAGAACACTGTCAGTATAACTGTCTCTGCTGATGGCGTAACCTTGCATTTTTTACACTAGGTGAAGAAGGATATTTCCACTTCGTTGAAGCACGCTTTGATTCAGGCTGGTAGTGATGCACGCATGACTCACCCTGAGTAATAATCCTGTTCAGCATGTCTTCTCCTTCATCTGCATATTGATAGAGATGCTGCAAGGAAAGGCCTAATCGGTTCATTTTGTGTTCATCCGCAATTTGTCTGGGTACCCACCTTGAGCACACTTTCTTAAATTTCAATTGATCATGCATTATGTTGTATGCTGAACCATGTGAGCACCCTATTGCAGCTGCTACAGAGTCAACCATTACTCGCCTTTCACCTTTAATCATCTCCTCCATCCGCTGAATGTTGCTCTCTCAGCAGGACGACCAGATCAGACTTCATCAACAATTTTAGAGCGTCATGAGAAAAGTTTCACTATCTGTGCACGGTTTTACAGGATAAACATTTGTCAGCATAAACAGGAAAAATTACCTTCTGAATATCCTTTGCAGGCAGCCCCCCCCCCCCCCCTCCCCCTTACAAATCACAACAGCACGTTTTTCATTGAGGGTACACCCCGTAAGTACAGTTGCCATTTTGTTTCTTCGTAGCGAATGCACATGCAACACTAACTACATGTTCCTGCCATCCCATTACCATGTGTGACTGACTGATTGACTTCACCTCGTACATGCTAGACACTATATGGCTGTTTATCATGAGCGAACACATAAATAACACGCCCACCCCTTCCCTTCAACTGATTAACTATTCCAATTAGAGACCCCCTCCACCCACCCTAAAAAAAATGCCAAACTATGTCACACTAGAAGACAGCCCCCTCCTCCCCCTACTAGTTAATACCAGAGCACTACACACCTCCCCCCCTGCCCAAATGGGCGTAACTAGTTCATACTATAGCACTACACACCTCCCCTCCTGCCCAAATGGGTGTAACTAGTTCATACTAGAACACTACACACCTCCCCTCCTCCCCTCCCCCAAGAAAAATCACACACACGTTGATTATTACAGATAAGATCAGGCCAAGAAAGCACCAAATTACTTGAACAATAAAATTGCTAGCAAAGCTTGAAAGATGTATGTACAGGTTATTTGTCATCCATCACCAAGTACATTTGTATAGTTGTTTGAGTACAGCAAAGTACAAACTTACATAAGGTTGCACAGTATGATAATTGAAAGAATATGGAATATGCATAGTATTGATTAACGACATGGAGACACTTTAGTGTATTGTCAATGCCGCCATCTTTCCTTCTTCTTCCTGGCGATCTCTCGCAGTTTTAGTTTCTGCAGCCCATCACCTGCTGTGGGTGAGGGTGGAGCATGGGGCGAGGAAGAGGATGGAGGAAATTCTGCGTCTGGTTCTGGTGTAGCACCTTGGTCCAGGAGAGTCTCTTTGGAATCAATCAGGGCAGATGTTTGCATCTGGCTTGTTGCACCATTAATTTCATGGGTTGCAGCAGAAGTGTACTTCATTTCTGTAGTGTGCATATTTGTGGATGCTGTTACCGTGTCGGTACTGTGTCTTCTGTTGACCCTCTCACCACATTTCACTTCATAAAGATAATGCCTTGGGTGGGGATGGTCAATTGATTCTAAGCTGATTGATTTTGTTTCGTTGCTAGATATAGTTATATCTGTTCGGTTTTCAGTTTGGTTCGCTTTTAGGGTTAAATGTGTTGCTGTGGCTGCACTGGTGGTAATACTGTCATTAATTTCTGAACTCTTGTTGGTTGTGACTTGTAATGTTAATCTGTCTTCTGGACATATTTCTTCTTTTAGTTCATTTTTGTGACAGGATTCTTCTCCTTGGTAACTTGGTTCATCAAAAGATGGGTGTTTGTGCGTTTCTGTCTCTGAAGAGAGATTTTGAGTTGTTTCAGTGCTAAGATGCCAGAAATGATAGGAAACTGGTCATAGCCAGAAGGTTTGGGTGATTGTCTAGCAACAGGATCAGGACTCACAAATCCTTCAGTCTGAATGAGAATTTCTTTTCTTTTCTGCCAGTTTTCTCGTAGAATCTCCATCTTCTCTTTCTTGTTTGCAGCACTGCTTATGGCTTTTCTCAATGGTCTAGTAAAACTCTTTGTATGCAGCAGGTCCAGAACCTTGTCATTACCATTGGAGGCAGGGATGTAATGATCTGAGGAGTGTCGTCTCTGTGGGAACAGATTGGCTCCAGTTGGGTCCAAGAGTTGTCTGTTTAGATGTTCCATGGCAGACTGCGTATGACTTGGCAGGTTCATGCCAGATCCTGCCCCCTCAGCAGTGACATGTGGATCAGAAGTCTGTTTGACAAGTTTTCTTTGAGCTGTACTTGAAAGACAGGCCTCCTCAGTCAGAGGCGATGGAATCTTGACATTTTCTGTAAGAAATCTATGTGCATAATGACTTGACCCAGATCCATGTGGAGAAATGTGGGAAAGCTCATGGTGACTGTCCAAGACATGTTGGCTATGTCCTTGGGATTTTGTGTCATTGTGTTTAGATGTGATGTCTGAGATTGCATTCATATTTGACTTGGCTGCCAATCCTCTTTGGCTGCTTCTTTTTGCAATAATTGCTGCTGTTCTGTCCAGTGATTGAACCCTGCTCTTTCTCATAGCAGATCTGGGATGTGCCTGAAATTCATCCATCAGAGATAAAGCACCTTCCCTAGCTTTCTGTCCACGTACAAGAATCTCACGTCTCCTGGTTCTGAGAGTTTCTCTAGCAGTTTGGAACTGAGCTAAGTGCTGTCTGGTATGATCATCCAAGCTGGGGTCAGTGCTGTATTTCATGTAGGTACTATCACTCAAGCTTCTTACTGAACTATTTTTGTCAGTTGTCACACCTTGAACCTCATCGTCCAGGATGGATATTTCTTTGTCTGATGAGGAGAGACCTTCCTCACTTTGCTGTTGTGTAAGATTTCCCATTGGGACTTCATTGAAATCAATTAGCTCTGGAGAGAATACATTACTTTCTTCAGGATTCAGTCTGACTTCTCCAAATAATGTACCAACTATTTCTTCAATGCTTTCTGTAGGAACTACCATTTCATAATGAAACTTCTTTAGCATGACATCAGCCATGCCTACAGATTTCCCCAGCAGGTTTTGGCTGAGGACGTTGATCTCAGTCTCTGCACCAAGTTCTTGAATGCTTTTGAGCACACTGACCTCATGCAGGATGTTCTTGAGCACCTTTCTCAGCTCAGTCTTGCTCTTATCAGATGAGGCGTAGAAGTCATCATCTACATGCTTGTCATCGATATGGGTCAGCAGCTGATGCTCCATTCTCTTTATAAAGAACTGGAACTGTGCAGATCTTCTCTGAACTGCTCGCTTCAAGTCCTCCTTGTGTTGATTCCATTCTGTCATACATTGGTTCACATAATCAATTGCATAAGTAACTCTTAAGGCTTCTCCTTGCAAGTTCATAATTTTTTCTGAAGCATGCTCGTGTTATGAATCGTCTCCATCTCACTGGCAGCTAGTTGATCTGACCCTTTATCAGAGCTTGTCTTGGTAGCATATGAAAGGGTCATCTCTTTGGTGGGTAGGATATCCTCCTGACTGCCATGTCGGGGTCGATGAGTTGGTGATGGAGAAAACTTGGAATGGGACAGTTCTTCAGTCAGCTTAGAGCGAAGAGCTGCGAACTCTGAAGAACCTTTGCCTGGGAGGCTGTAGGAAGATCTGGCCATGATGTGGCTCTGAACTTCGCTGATGTACTCCTGAAACAAAGAGACTAGACTGTAGCTACCTCACAGGGAGGTTGTGTTTTTAGAACTCTATAAAGATTTAGCAGCTATTGAGTACCAGGAAATGTCATGGAGAGTAAAGTTGGCTGGCGGGATGTTTACCACATCGATCGTTGAATACTGATTGGTCTATAAAAATATGTATCTAGTAACATAAGGGAGTTGCAATAGCATACTGTCGTCATGTTCACTACAGGGGTCTTTGTGGTGAAGTGTTCAAGCCGTTTGCCTCACGGTCTGAAGGTCGAGGGTTGGTTTCAAAGCTGCACCCTTCAGTTCATAAGTGACATTTTTACAGAGATCCCTGGGGATCATTGCAGGGGCTATGTTCGTGTTCTGTGCGGCACTCTCGGCAGGTGGTTAGCTGTTCTGCAGAGAGAGACCGAGCCGTATGGGATAAAACCTGGTTCAGTGAAGTCGATCCTATCGACTTTAACCTTTAACTTTCCAATCCAAAGGTCAAGGGTTCAAATCTGCATCGAGTAGGATTTCTTTAAAAAAAAAAATGACTGGCTCCCAGGTCGATTCAGCCTGAAAACAGTACCAGGTAAAGCCTGTTTGGGGTGGAAACCCCCACCCCCTAAAGGCAGTCAGTGATTTCTTAGTGAAATATGTTTTCAGCACAATATGAACATTTCTAATGCATTAAAGGAGTTAAGACACCGATACAGATCATGCCATTGCGTTTTGTACTGTGCAATCCTTTTGATGTCTTGGATGGAATCCAGACACAGAACTTTGGCTTTACCCAAATTCTTTGTTTCCTCAGGCCATTTGTTTCCCATTTCAGTGACTGTTTAGTGAAGGGTGGGCTTCTGGAAAAGGTGTGCTCTGCTTATTGCCTGTCACCCCCCCCCCCCCCTTTTCTCCCATTTGAATAACGTGATACAAGTGGTTGTCCAGACATTTATGTCTTTGTAAGTAAAGGACCCTTGTCCATACCTTCAGGTATACTGGGCATATAGGGCTAGACCGGTAGTTTATAGACCAATCAGCACTTGGTGGGTGATGTGGTCAGCATCACGCCGGCCGCCTTTACTTCCCAGGACTGCACCTGGTCCCCACTTGAGGCTGGGTCGACCTGGGAGCCAAGACTGTTTTTGAAAAAATTTCAGGCTCCGTCAGGACCTTAACCCAAGACCTTCCGATCTGCATGTGAGTGTCTAGGGGCTACACCACGGTGGCTTATTTCTTTGCTTTATTGAATTTACTTTATTTATTAACTCTCTGAGTCCCAGGGGATTTAGCATCACAGGCCCAGGGGTAGTAAATGTAGTTATAAAATCGGCGCATCATGCGTTCATTGGGCTTCTAGGTAGGAACCTATGAACATATGATGCGTTCCTTGGGACTCAAAGAGTTAATTTTCCTTGATTTCCTTAGGCATTTGTTTTTGAATTATCAATGCAACTTGGAGGATAACATTAGGAAATAGATTTACTACAGTCTCAGAAGTGTGCACACTGGGGCGAGAAACATAAGGTATTGGAGATCCCTTGCAGCCAGCCTTCTTTGTGTAGACGTTCTGAGCTTATTACTAGAAATCTGATCACTTATCAAGGCTGAATTGACAAGAACTGTGGAGGGAACAAACCAGCAGTAAACATCCACAGGCTTAAATAAGCAGACTCAACAGTAAACCGTTTTCATAAATTGTCCGTCTAAGGACAGGTCACTACAGGCTCAACTACCACATGCATCAAACAAACACTGATCAGTCCCTATAGTGTGCATGTCAGGCGGGACCACAAACACCGGAGCATATTCTGCTGACCTGCCCACTGTACTTACACCTGGATAGAAACTTGACCTCACGAGCCAAGTGTGCAGAATGTATGGAACCATGGGAGGACCTGCAGCTGAAATGCCAGTTCATAGAGGCAGCCCACCTGACAATCTGACCTTAGCATACGAAATCAAATGCCAACCAAAAAAAAAAAAAAAAATAATAATTAAAATGAGATAATTCCATACCTGACACATCCTGCTGAGGAAGCAGTTGTCCGGCAGCTCCGAAGGACCACATGTCGAGAGTAACATAGTCTTATGGGAACACAGAGGGCATGTAATAGATGCGCTGTCTTCACCGTGCTGCACCACCACGTCCTCCAGGCACGGCTTGCAGAAGCTGTGCAGGCATGGCAGGAGCTTGGGCTGCCTGTAAACAGCTTGACACAAACGGCAGAACAGTAGGGTTGAGGCTGACCCCAAGGGCTTGCCTACAGGCTTGGAACTCTCCATGCGGTTTCGTTGCTTAAGCGAATGAGTTAAGTGCTTGGGGCAACACTGAGGCTGTGTATTTCGTTGGCGATGTCTTTCTTTAGTAGTGTGTATTATGATATTCAGAAAATGGCCGATGACCGGTTTGTATTTGGGCTGGCGACGTGCTTCATGCAATAATACTGTGTGTGTAAGGCCAGCTTGTGACTATCATGGTCGTTTTGAAGGCGCGCTGTGATCATTTTGAAGGCGCGCTGTGATCATTTTGAAAGCGCGTTGTGATCATTTTGCGGTACTTTATACGTTTTGAAACCGTACAATGGACGTTTTGAAGCTGTATTGTGAAGGTTTTCAAGCTGTATTCTGGTCGTTTTTAAATAGTGCTGAAGACATTTTGAAGCTGCTTAAGCATTTGACGTTTTGAAAATGAGCTTTGTCAAATTTAAAGAAGCTGCGTTATGATGTTTTACAGCCGAACTATGATCGTTTCAAAAGAATACTATGTAGATTTTGAAGCTGTTCTTTGATCCTTTTGAAACAGTGGTATGTTCTGTGATCACGTTGAAGCCGTCAGGTGGTCATCTTGAAACCTTATTGTCAGCATTTCCTTAATCTGATTTTACTTGTGCATATGATAATAATATTAACAGAAACGTGTACGCCTCTTTCACAGCCGTGTCTCTTTTTTCCCCCCACGAATATGTTCTATATGCCGCACTTAAAAAAAAAAAAAAACCCAGGCAGGAAGTGAGTGAGTCAGTCTTACATACTGCAGCCAGTTTCAATGCGGCTTCATCTGGGTCGTAAGTTCTCAGTTGTTGGGCTGAGTTTATCGATTACCTTGCGTGACTGCACGCCTCGAGACTTCATGGTGCACCTGAAAAGAAAACATTAGACAGTGTAATGTGACCCGGGATTAAAATAATATTAAGACACAGAAAATTACTAAGGATTTTGACACAAATGTACTCACATACCATTAACAACATGTTTTCAGTAATTCACCTACAAGTAGTTTTCATGACCTTATTGGGGGGGGGGGGGGGGGGGTTTGTTATGGAAAAAGGGGGGGGGGGGGATTGGGGATCGGGGAAGAGAATGGACCGACTGCCTCCTAGCTAGCATGTCGCAAAATGCGGAAAATTGGAGGTTCAGCTAAAATTAGTTGTTTTAGGTCGAAAGGCGCAAATATTGCAGCAAGCTGTAAACCACACACAACCTCCCACCCGCCCTTTTAATGACGCACTTAGAAAAGAAGAAGAATTTCAAACTGTATGATGTAATTTAAAGCTGCTTTATATTTCACATTAGATTATTAAGAAATAGGATTACTTTTTAAATTTAACGTTATCTTTGCTGGTCTACAAGCAGTGGTCATGAATTAATTCCTAGAAATAGCTCCCAGCTGTAGTACCGACACAACTCGGCTTATCTGTGAATTATTGTACCTGCTTCTTACTTATGATTCCACGAGTGCCACTGTTGTCTCCTCTTGTCTATGCTTCTTACTTATGATTCCACGAGTGCCACTGTTGTCTCCTCTTGTCTATGCTTCTTACTTTTTGATTCAACAAGTGCCATTATTGTCTCCTCTTGTGTGTACTTCTTACTTATGCTTTCACGAGCCACTGTTGTCTATGCTTCTTACTTATGATTCCACAAGTGCCATTGTTGTCTCCTCTTGTCTATGCTTCTTACTTATGATTCCACGAGTGCCATTGTTGTCTCCTCTTGTCTATCCTTCTTACTTATGATTCCTCGAGTGCCATTGTTGTCTCCTCTTGTCTATGCTTCTCACTTATGATTCCACGAGTGCCACTATTATTTCCTCTTGTCCATGCTTCTTACTTGTGATTCCACGAGTGCCATTGTTGTCTCCTCTTGTCTATGCTCCTTCCTTATGATTTCACGAGTGCCACTATTGTCTCCTCTTGTCTCTGCTTCTTACTTATGATTCCACGAGTGCCACTGTTGTCTCCTCTTGTCTGTGCTTCTTACTTATGATTCCACGAGTGCCACTGTTGTTTCCTCTTGTCTGTGCTTCTTACTTATGATTCTACGGGTGCCACTGTTGTCTCCTCTTGTCTATGCTTCTTGCTAATACTTCCACTAGTGCCACTATTATATCCTCTTGTCTCTGTTTGTTAACGATGCTTCCACTAGTACCACTATTGTCCTTCTCTTGTCTCTGCTTCCTATTTATGCTTCCGCGTGCCACTATTGTCTTCTATTATCTCTCTTTCTTTCGGATGCTCTAGGGCCTTATTTTATGAAGAATAATAGAACTACTGCCCTTTTAAAAGCATACTGTAAACGACGACCTAATAAAATTATGCTGAAATCACAACCTGACTGTAAACCATAATTTTAATAGCGAACGAAGAAGAAGTGCTTTTAGTTCACGACAGTTTGTTTACAGGTGTCATGTAAGATCACGTGTCAGCTTATCAGTTCCCCCTGCTTCATTCATTATTTTGTAAGCTATATCACACTTGTTTACGTTCTACTTTAACCATTTTTTTAAATGTGACATTACTTGAATTTGGAGACGTCTTCATCGGCCTATTTATGCCCTTGCTGTTGACGTGTCATGTTTCCTACACCCACACTCATTAATTAATCGTGTCAGTTCTTCTATGATTCTCCTTGAATGTGTCCAGTTGGGGTGGTGTAACTAACGTCGCCCACACTGTCAGGACATCGGATTCCTCTTCATTAACTTGCTATTGACAAACTCCTTTCACTTCCATTACAGACTTCATCTTCTTTTTCTTCTCTTATCCTGTATTGCGGTTCAGCGCCAGGTTTTCAAGAGACATCAGGTGAAAACTGTGGTATGTGCTACGTAGATGCTGCTATTTACAACCTCGGTTATTCTATCTATCCGTAGCTTGCGTGGTCGACCTCTGGTTCTGCTTCCGTTATGTCTGAGTGACAAGACTCTGTAATGCCCTGTCCAGACTATTTGATCTGTCGTCTCTTGCGTGGTCGACCTCTGGTTCTGCTTCCGTTATGTCTGAGTGACAAGACTCTGTGATGCCCTGTCCAGACTATTTGATCTGTCGTCTCTTGCGTGGTCGACCTCTGGTTCTGCTTCCGTTATGTCTGAGTGACAAGACTCTGTGATGCCCTGTCCAGACGATTTGATCTGTTGTCTCTTGCGTGGTCGACCTCTGGTTCTGCTTCCGTTATGTCTGAGTGACAAGACTCTGTGATGCCCTGTCCAGACGATTTGATCTGTCGTCTTTTGGTGTAGTTTACTGCTAGTTTTCTCCAAGCTTCTTTCCTGGTCTCATCGTTTCTGATCCTGTCACTTCTGGTTACATTTCAGATTCGCTGTAGACATTTTCATTTCTGTTGTTTCAATTCTGACGACCCCCTGGAACCCTGAACCCACTGGAACCCCCTGGAACCCTGAACCCCCTGAACCCACTGGAACCCTGAACCCCCTGGAACCCTGAACCCCCTGGAACCCTGAACCCACTGGAACCCTGAACCCACTGGAACCCTGAACCCACTGGAACCCTGAACTCCCTGGAACCCTGAACTCCTTGGAACCCTGAACCCACTGGAACCCTGAACCCACTGGAACCCTGAACCCACTGGAACCCTGAACCCCATGGAACCCTGAACTCCTTGGAACCCTGAACCCACTGGAACCCTGAACCCACTGGAACCCTGAACCCCCTGGAACCCTGAACCCTGGAACCCTGAACCCACTGCACAGATTTCAAAGCCAAAAAAAAAAAAAAAGACACATCAAGATGATGTATCAAATTAAAGCTCCGCTAGAACTACATCGGCCATGCATTCAGAATGGATAAGACGAAATATGGACACCGGAAGGGCAAAGAAAACGGGAAAGACCAAGAGAAACTTCAGGTAGAACCATCATCAGGGAAGGCTCAACTATAGGCCTAATGAACACCGAAGACCTAAAACAGGTGGCAACGAACCGCCAGACATGGAGAGCAATGAGCGCTGCCGTATGCGCCGCCTTAGGCTCAAGCGGAAAGGCTTACTTACTAAGACGTGCTATGCTCTACTTCAGTAGTTCACAGCTGGTTGTCCGCGGAAGAAACACTCGGTCATTTCCATCTTTTTGCGATTCTAGTACAGTAAAACTTTAATTAACCCTCGTGCGGTTAACTGTCAGTTTCTTTTGGCCGTTTGTTTTTTAAATGCTTGTCGAAATCCATTGTACTCAGCTTTACTACCGCACAGTGGAGTTAAAATCCGCATCTGGACGAATTTGTTCCAAAAATTACATTGGCTTCTAGATGGACCCAGGCTAAAATGGGTACAAGGTACAGTCCTGGGAAGTAAAGGCTGCCGCTGTGATGTTGACGACATCAAGTGCGGATTAGACTAGCGCTGTATACCTAATAGAAAGAGTCCTTTCGATCAAGGGGAAATCTATGAAACTAAAAAAAAAAAAAATTGTAAGGTATATACGATAAAGTTAGATGGCGACGTGGTAAAATATATTCAACTCACCCCATCTCTTTATTGAAGCATACAATGTACACCAGTCTACACTTTAACAACGCCACTAGTTCAAGTCTCCCATATGTCTGTATTACGGTTAAGGAAAATGTCAACAACGGAGACAAATCTACAAGCGCCATTTTTCAAAGCGTACAATTTGCAAACTGCTGTGATAAATTATGAGTTGACAATTGCGTTAGAGTGCTCTTTCGTTGCCTCTGTGTGTGCGTGCGTAAAAAACTGGGGGGGGGGGAAAGGGGGGGGGGCGTTAGCAACTTAACGGTACAGTACTTGTCTTACATAAGCAGGAGGAGAAGATGGTGAAGAAGAAGAAGAATGCGACGATGAAGCCAACGACCAAGACAAAGAAGAAACCTGCTAGAGACAGAATCACTACCTCTAAACCACGTCGGCCGCTGTATTTTATAAGGGTGCAATATATCCCCCCCCCCCCCTTTTCCAGCATTTTTACTGCAACCTTTGAGGGTTTCTCATGTACCTGCAGTCTCTGCTGCCTTCTGCTGGCTTGAGAATCAGCTGTACACACATGCCGTGATTGTCACTGACTCACAGAGCATAATGAGAAAGGTTAAAACAGACATGCTTTGTGCAGAGTGGCAAGCTTTACTTTAGAGGTCCAGGGTAGTTAGCACCCTTTAGTGATGTCAGTGTGTTGTGAAATAAGCAGCCAGATAGACTGGCCGGCTATGCACCACTTGATGGTGAATTGATGAATGACCCGTTAGATATTGTGAGGGCACTTTGGGAAAGGGTAAGCACTGTGGAGACACAGAAAGATCATTACCGTCTGTGGAGAATGGCGCTGCGAGGGGTTACCAGGGGATCTCATCGAGGCTCAACACTCAGGGAAAGGATGAGACTGATAAACAGTCAGCATGTTACTGGTACCATCGGAATTGGAACTCTTCGCTTGCTGCCGAAGATAGGGACTGGGCACTTATGGGAGTGTCCCGAGTGCCGTGATGTAGATTCTGAATTCAGCATTCGCTATGACATTCACGTACAGGCGTATCGTTTTGATCTGAACGTTATTCCTGCTTGTCGTATATGCAATCTGTGGTTGTCAAATTATATAGCGTGTCGTCAGGATGCCAGTTTTGACATGTAGAGATAGGGTTGGTCATGGATAAAGGCCGTGGCCTCACAAGTTGATGGAGAAAATAGCAAGTCATGGTAGAAGGGTGAGGCAGACTGTGTTCAGTGCTCGCGCGTTTTTTGTGACCGACCGATATGATGCTGCTTTGTCTCATTTCGATAGTGGAGGTTCGAGAACAAGATTTTTAAATGGCTTCTTCTTCTTCTTCTTCTTCTTCTTCTTCTTCTTCTTCTTCTTCTTCTTCTTCTTCTTCTTCTTGCTGCTGCTTCGTCTTCTTTTATTTTTCCTTCGGCGTTCATCAGTGTAACATACATACTAGGCTCCCTACCAACTAATGCCAAGCCGTTCCATCCGCCGTCGCTATCGCACACAGCACTTCTCAATTTCTCTCCATTTTACTCCAATCTCTAATCCTCTTCTTTTTGTTTCTGTAGGTGGATGTGTGTGTATGTATATGTGTGTATGCATGTATA
>CAJHNH020008465.1:952700-995200 GCA_905116865.2 Candidula unifasciata
GTGTTGGCTCTCTGTATGAGGATATTATAGAAACGTTTTCTCTTTGTGAGGTTTTGATTTACCGTTGTTTGCGGGAGACAGTTCAATGTCTATTTACTTATTTTAATGGCAGGAGCCCATTGAGAAAAGCTGCTGTAATCTTTTATATCATCAGAATAGATAATGGAGATTTATTATCGTACATGTTTTATTGAATAATCATCATCATCTTGTGACGTGTAACTTTAATGCCATTAAAGTTTATGTGGCCTGTCACAAGCGTTATTGTTGGCTTGTAAAGGTAGCGACTGTATTACATGATGCTGTGTCGGTGCCAAGTGTGCCAGTTATAGAATGCAGGACTTCACTGTAGCACATCCATCAAGGAGATATCCAGCGGAATACTAGAATAGGCACCCTAGGCCTAAATACTTGGTTGAATATAAAGTATACAAAAGAATGTACAAATTAAGTGTACAACAAGCCTCCATTGCTGTTTATTATAGCGCCTCTGCCGCGTAGGTAAAAGCTTAGTGGGCCGTGGGGATAAAAAAGTTGGAGAACACTGCTTTACAGGACTGTTACTGAACCAACCCCAGCATTTATTTCACCAGGCAGTTTTACTGTTGTTCCACTGCTTTATAAACGGTCAGCTGTCAACACCACTGTCGAAACCAACGCAAGGCGGTCTGCTATCAGAATCGCGCACGTCAAAATTACAAAGCGCGTTCGCAGCGCCTAAACGACAGACAATACAAATGCACACAAACACATAACTTACTTGCCTAGAATCAGATTTACATCCAAAGTTGCTGGGACAAGATAAATGAAAGATTGCTGAGTAGTAGTACTGTTTGGCATGAGGTGGGTTATGTAATCGCCAGGCCGACCGAGCATTAGGCATTTGAAATATGAAATAGTCTGGGCTGGTACACGTAGAGCAGCCGCTGCAAGCAGCAGATCGCTGGTATACTGGCACTTAGCCACACACCGACCGAGCAAACAACCGTTTTCACACCTGCGGTTTCGCTGTCCAGGCGTCAGTTCAGTGCCCTAGGATTAGCCTGCATAATTGGCGATGTTTCGGCTCTTGGGAGAATAGCAGATGGATCACTTGTGCTATTTCGTTGTCTTCTTCTTTTCCTCCGCCGCCTACTCCTCCTCTCCCTCTTCTTCTTCTTCTTCTTCTTCTTCTTCTTCTTCTTCTTCTTCTTCTTCTTCTTCTTCTTCTTCTTCTTCTTCTTCTTCTTCTTCTTCTTCTTCTTCTTCTTCTTCTTCTTCTTTTTTCTTCTTCCCTCCTCCTCCTCGCGTTTGAGTTGGTATGCCCAGGTCAGTCAGTGGGATGCCTCTATAGAGGGTTGTGATAGGAGGGTCTTGGGTTCGGTTCCTGATGGAGCCGAACTTTTCCCCCCACAATGACTTTGGCTGCCAGGTTGACCCAACCTTGAGTGAGTGCCAGGTGTAGTTCAGGGAAGTAAAGGTGGCCGGTATGGTGTCAGGTCCCGGCACCCTTGGATACGCCAGGGCTCAATAGAAAAAGTAAGAGATGTTGTGAAGATTGACAGGCCTCAAGCATGCAAACATGAGGCCCATTGCATTCGACCGTCAGAGGTGCAGTGAACCGATCAGTCTCAGCAGCAGCAACTGGTGAGATAACACACGGCGTTTTTAGACTGATGAAGATAATGATAATGAGGAGGAGAATGATGATGATAATGAGAGGCGGCAGAAGCCTCCCTAGGAGGTGTTTGTTATCTCTACGGTTGTCTCAGATCTCTTTCATTGTTCCAGAATGGAATTGTAAAAGCCTCCTAACAATGAACTGACTGCGATTTGTGCGCCCGTCAGCCATGGCGTGCGTGAACTGTGACAGATAAATGGTTGTTACATGTAGCTCTCTCCACAGGATACACCCATCATTATGTTCTAAATTGTGGCGGGTTTTAGAACGAATTCTAGACGGACTCTCAGCAGTGTAATGTCCCCCTGACTCATAGTCTGCCGACTCCATTAGGGTTAGAAAGCAAGGACTCGTTGTGGGAACAAAAATGGGGGAAAAGTTTTCTTTTTCAGACTTGTTCTTTGGTGAGATTCGGCATTAACAGAATATATGTCTTTTCTTTGTGAGATGAACTTTATTGTTTTAGTTTCTTTGCCAGTCTTGTCGGTCGTGTTCTTTGGTCGCAGTTCTACTTCTGGGGATATTCAACCTGATAAGGACTGATTCTAGGCGGAAATGGCAAGATAGACATATAATCAGACTGCGTCCGGTACCATTAATATCGGAACTCTGCGCTGGCTGCTGAAGAAGGAGACGGAGCGCATATGGGAATGCCCGAGTGCTGTGATGTCTTTCTTGACTCAGCTCAGCTAAAGTCAGTTGAACATAAATGACAACACATAGATTTACTTCACCTATCAATGTATTATAAAGAAACGCCTCTGACAACAATATAAAACTGGAAATTCAGATTTTTACTGTAACATCTAAAAGTCCACTCCACTTTTTTTACAGTGGTCCAAAAAAGATCAAAAGGTATTGGCTGGTATTCAGCATCCTAAGTATCCATGGACTAAAGAATACCACTATTTTTGCGTCATTGATATTCTAAGGCTGCGTGCAAAAACAGGCAGTTTTCTAGAAAATGGCTAGCAAGTGTGTTCATGAGATGTTGAACGAACTATAATAGAGCCAACGATTAACCTCACATGCCCTCAGTTTGATGACATGAAGGGATTTCCCCTCCGATACTGTCAGCAGCCCTGTTGACAAGTAAATTTCTCTGATGAACCACTGGTACACTGTAACCCCCTCCCCCCTTCCCGCCCCTCCCCTTCCCTTTTTCAGTGTGCACAAATTTACAATTATTCAAAACACAGTTATACAGTTATTAAAACAATAAAATCAGTTATATTATTTTTGTGTATTTTTGTAACGGCTACATGCTCGCATGCGGATCGGAAGGTCGTGCGTTCGGGTCCGGAAAATACCGGACTTTTTTTTTGGGTCCTCCTTTTACAAAAAATAGCCTTTGTTCCAGCTGCCTTCTTATTGTGAGTGGGAATCTCCCCCAGCGGCTTACGGGTGTATCATTAACAATTCAGAATAATGAGCTAATGACAGAATGAGTTAATATCAGAATGATGAGTTAATGTAACAGCTCCCGTGTTTCCCCGAATATATGACTAGCCCGAAAATAAGCCCTATCAAGATTGTTCAGGATGCTGGTAATATAAGCCCTACCCGAGATATAAGCTTCAGATAAAATGCTCAGCCAATTGGATGGGTTTCGTTTGTCTGTTGACTCACACGACAAATGTACTGAATGATAAAGGGAAACCAATGTATACGACAATAAAGTAAGTAGGTAAGTAAGTTTCCTCTTCTCCACGCCTTCATGCGTAATAGGAGTATAGGGCTAGAATGACATTTCCACAGAACAATCGCCACTTGGTGGGTGATCTGGTAAGCATCACGCCCGCCGCCTTTACTTCCCAGCGCTGCACCTGGTACAAGGCTGGGTTGATCTGGGGGTCAAGATCAGGATGAACATAACAACCCTCATTTCCCCACCACTGGCCGGGCCCAGGCGCAGACAGAAAAGAAAGCTAACATTTCACAGTGGGCCCAGACAGTAATTGTTTGTGGAAGCCTCAAATGTCGACTCCCTGGCTATGTTTTTTTCATGCTAGGTCAGCTCGCCACACTTTGAAGTTTGGCTTGTGGGTTGGAATCAGAATATTGAAACAAGATTTCAGCCCACCCCTTGGCGTGGCGAGAGAGAGAGAGAGAGAGAGAGAGAGAGAGAGAGAGAGAGAGAGAGAGAGAGAGAGAGAGAGAGAGAGAGAGAGACGCGCCCTGTTGTATCGGCAAGAGACTCGCCTGCGGATCCGAAGGTCGTGGGTTTAAATCCCTATTGAGGCGGATCCACCCCCCTCCCCCGCCAACACACACGACGTTAGCTCCCACGTTGACCTGACATCAAATGGATATCAGGTAAAACCCAAGGAAGTAAAGGTGGCCGGGGTGATGTTAATCTCATCACCCAACGAATGCCAGTTCGTGTATACAAATTTGAATCCAGCCGCACATGTTTGAAGAGCCACTGGCTGGTAATGGGAACTTTACTTACTTGTCGTAGTAGCCTGGCCTACCCCTGCCTGTTCGGGGCTTTATGTTACTTCGTCAACGTCGTGGAAGAGGGGGGGGGGGCTACAGTTTAACCGTAGGTTGAACAGGATTTCCGGGATTTGTACGAGTGGGATTCTCATCCTTAAGGTGTTAATTCTGCCGACTGCAGTCCTGGATGGGATACGCTGCAAGCAAGAAGCAGATGGGCTGTCTAAGTTGGGCACTTCCCTATATATTTTGTACTGTTTGACCCTTGTCGAGCAGA
The DNA here is from genome assembly GCA_905116865.2 of Candidula unifasciata. Classification (NCBI taxonomy): domain Eukaryota; kingdom Metazoa; phylum Mollusca; class Gastropoda; order Stylommatophora; family Geomitridae; genus Candidula; species Candidula unifasciata. The sequence continues at coordinate 957,077 of CAJHNH020008465.1, forward strand.
ACAGCGGGGGTCTCTGTGGCAAAGTGGTCAAGCCGTTTGCCCCGCACTCTGAAAGTTGTGGGGTCGTTCGTTCCACGACTGCGCCGTTAAGTTCACGGGTGCTCATTTTTCGGAGTTTCCTCGTGATCGTCACCGAAGCTACAGAGTTCGTGCTCTGCGCGGCGCTCTCGGCAGACGGCTAGTCGTTCTGCGAAGAGAGACCTAGTCATATGGGATTACACCTGTTGCAATGAAGTCGATTCTGTCGACTTTAACCGCTAGTACTTTTGGTGCCCCGTCCGATGTTTGGGGTACGTTGTAGAACTATTGCATGAATATTTTAGAATCTGGCATTGCACGCTGTATCCGTCGGCTATGTGGCTAAGTTGACGCGAACGCTTCGTAACGCCGGGATGCCAGGTTCGATTCCAGCTGCGGGCCATGCTCCTTGCGTTGGTTTCGACAGTGGTATCAAGAAAGCCGACCGTCCAGGGCAATGGCAAACTACTGGACGTAACTTTGCCTAGAAAAACCACACAACAGCTAGGGGCTGTTGGGGTCGGTTCTGCAACGTCCTGTAAAGGATACGCAACCTAACCTAACGCTGTATCCAATAAGTGGCTGCTGAAGGAAGACCGACGTCAATTACGCTGTTGGTCATAGAATTTCCCAGCTTTGTTGAAGAAGAACATTATAAACAAATAAATAAAGAATGGAACCAACTAATAGTGCAAGATCAACCACCTAATGCTGAGAGAAAAACAAATACATCAGAAAAATCGCTTTCCAGGGAGAGACGTTTTGAAATAATTGATTTCGAATGACTAAACATATCAGATCTGTAAAACGGCTGTGCACGCAACACTCAGATTCTAGAACAAGTCTTAAGTCCAGAACTTTCCACTGGAGTTTACAGCTGGGTAACTCGAAGAAGAAGAAGAAGAAGAAGAAGAAACAAGAAGAAAGAAGAAGAAGAAGAAAGAACAAGAAAAAGGCAGAAGAAGCAGAAGAAGAAATAGAAGAAGAAGAATGGGACATACAGAGCAAAGAAATATGTATCATAGAAACATAAAAAAATGTATGAGTCAAAGAGTTAAGTGGGTTGTGTTAACTTTGACCCGAAGCGATTGATCATCAGACTCGGGCGAATTAACAAAAATAAATTATACAGAATGTGAATTCTGTCGCGATACAGCTACTGTTGTAGGGAACGTTTACTACAGGGATCTCCCTGGTGAAGTGCTCAAATCGTTTTCCCCGAGCTCTGAAGGGTCGTGGGTAGTTTTATGGAAATTTGAATGGAGGTCCGTGGGGTTGTCGCTGGAACTATAGAGTTTTGGCTGTGTGCGACACTGTCGGTAGGTGGCTAGCCGTTCTGTCGAGAGCGACGGAGCCATATGGGATACAACCCAGCGCAGTAGCCTCGCGACACCCGAAGTCAGATGTAACCATTGACTGCACGTTCTAGAAAACTTCACTCCCAAGTGCCGATTGGTCTATAAAACATAGGTCTAGCCCTATATACCCAGTATACCCACAGGCGTGGACAAAGATGCTTTACTTTACATATTGTCGAGAAAGAATGTTCGGTGGATAAATCTAACCTTGTCTTGGTATACACTCTCATCTTTCCTCTTGGTGTCTGATTTGTGTCCGCCTGTCTCCGTCTCGGTTGACACATCGTGACATTTGTTGCATGAAAGTAAACACAGCCACTCACGGCCAGGCTCTGTGAACGTAACTTGTTACTTCTCCATTAGCAGCCGGGGACCTGTTTACGTTTCCCAGCCCATCTACACACTTTCTCGGTCTGATCTAGGTCAGAGGGGTATCATGTTGTAGGGCTTTCTTCGAAAAAAGTCCCTCATGTGACCTAGGTTCAGACTATGAGTAGGGGGGTTTGGGTTAGGGCCAGTTCTACATCTTCTGGGGTCGTTGAAAGCTGTGTCGTCGTGTAGTATAGAACACGCGACATCGGTGCTGATATAATTGAAGGGAGGACAATGTGACACCCCTCTGACGTAGAAGAGTTGAGAAAGTATGAATAAAAGGTCAGGTAATGTGTAGATGGGCCGAGAAACGTGAACAGGACCTTACCAGCGATAAGTTCAACAATGTATTTACAAAAATATTAAATAGTGATCTACCGTGTACCCCTACTTCCAATCTTGAGAACCAAGGTAACTCTTCGATATACCTCTACATTTAGTGTTGACACCCAAATTACCCCTACCACATTAATCTGCCTTGAAGTTTTGTCATCATGCTCCACCCCCTTCAAGGTTTCCAGCATCTGTAGAATATTACGACACTACCTGAACACGGACAATATTGATTGCTCGTAGCATGGTATCCACCTCGAGGGCTAGAGGTTCCGGGTTCAATCCCCGGTAAGGGCTGGGATTTTTTTCACGTGGACTTGGACTTCTAGTAATTTCCCCTGGTCTCTGGGTAGTGAGATCGGACGCCCGTGTGCATTGTGGCGCACGTAAAAAATCCCTTGGCAGTTGGGAATCTATAGAAGTAACCTAACGGCGCTGCCCGGGCATAATTTGGAGTTAAAAATCTGCGCAAAGTATTTCAGGATCCTCGCTGGTGCCACAGAGCCTGTGCACTGTACAGAGCCTCTTCGGACTCAAACTTGAGTTTGAAGAAGAACGGAGCATTTATGGGTTACTGCCCGTGTGCCATGATGTTGATCCGTTGTTCAAACCTGAAACTTCATACTTCAAACTCCTAGCGATGGTGTCGGTGCTTGTATTACCAAAATAAATCGTAGTTAGAGCTTAGAGCTTTAACTCCACAAGAAGATCAAACGTACAGATGACGGGCTGTTCCCCAGTCTGTTAATTGTGTGCTAATTGAACTCCGACCTTTAATCTTCTGATTTTAATTGGCTCGGAGGTTTTTTACAAACTCCTGTATTGTTTACAGAGCATGATCTTGTTTCATCAGAGAGAGAGAGAGAGAGAGAGAGAGAGAGAGAGAGAGAGAGAGAGAGAGAGAGAGAGAGAGAGAGAGAGAGAGAGAGAGAGAGAGAGTTCATCGTAAAAATGCGTCACTAGTAGTGTGTTCAGGCTGTTAGCTTGCTTTAAAATGTCGCAGTTAAAACTAAAAGCAGCTTTTCTAAATATGTCTGGTCTGTCTGTCTAATTTCTTTCGTGAGTGTTGGTCTGCTGCACAACAACAGTCTTTCTCCCTTCTTTCTCTTTATTCTTCTTTCTTTCCCTATCTGTTAAGCTGTCATCACACGAATGCATTGTTTATGCTGTCCACACACACATATGCACACTCTCACATATGCACACTCACACATATGGGGTACCTTGCAGTAGCCACTCCATTTTGTGTGTGTGTGTGTGAATCTTTGTTGACCACTTCGCCACCCTTTAAAATAGTCACGACAGAAATTAAATGTTTACGTTCTGTGCTCGGTGTAATAAGGAAAGATCGACTTAGGAGCGATGTTATCAGGAGGAGAGTCCACACAGAACCAATACCGAATTTTATAGGTAGACAACCGATCAAATGGTTTGGCCATATAACACGATTGGCACAAGACATTTCACCACAGAGAGCAATGTGATACAGATACAGCGGTGACAGATCCAGAGGTCCACCACGCAGAATATGAATCGCAGAAACATCAGAGACGCTGACAAGTACTTTATACAAAGCCCACGGAAAGGGCCGTGTCCTGACTTCACTTAGAAAAGTAAGAAGATCCTTTTGGGCTGAGGACAAACAAACCAGAAAGGCATCCGTCAAGAAGCTAGTTAAAATGAGTAGATGCTTTTGAGGGAGCAAGGAGGGGGGGGGGAGAGAGAGAGAGAGAGAGAGAGAGAGAGAGAGAGAGAGAGAGAGAGAGAGAGAGAGAGGGAATAGAGAGAGAGAGAGGGAGGATAAACCTCCGGGACGACACCAAGCTGGTACTTGTTGTAGCCATTGCTAGGCACTTAATAATAATTTCCTAGGAGATGAAATGGGGTATTGGGGTAATATCACGTTAGGTTGGCATCCAGGATGCATCTTTTTGGGTCGCTAGTGTGTCTGAACTTAGGTAGGAGGCCGTAGTGAGTTCCAGTGCAAAAACATTCTAGTTTTTTTCTTCTCAATTTTTTTTTTCAAGGATTGACCTATACACCGCCAGCGTCTTTTCTTCACCTCTTGGTCCACCGGAGCTTGGTTAGTTCTCTCCCAAAGTTCTACATTAGTGATTCTATCCTACCATTTAATTCCCTCTGTTCTGCGCAGGCACCAGTTAACGAATGTCTGTAGTTTATTAGTAATTGCCTTATTTGTTCGCCATGTCCTTTAAACGCCTTTTTTTAAAACCAGTTTCGAGTGTCTGTTGCGCTCATAATCTGGGACTGTCAGTTTGTAATACGCCTAATGGTGTTCTGTGGCTTGGGCGTTGCGAACGCTCTTCGTAATGCCGGGGTACCGGGTTCGATCCCTGCTGCGGGCCTTGCGCCTGGCGTTGGTTTCGACGTTGGTGTCGAGAAACCGATCGTCCAGAAGCAATGGCAAATTACTGAACGTAAATTTACCTAGAAAAAAAACAACAGCCCAAAAAAAAAAAAAAATGCTGCGGGGTTGGTTCTGCAACGTCCTGTAAAGGATACGAAACTAACTTGTTTTAATGGTGTCTAGAGGTGACTTTCCCTTGCGCGTTCTACGACTACATGTTCTACAATTGAAGATATGCCAGTCATCTCCTACTTGGTACGTTGAGCACGGAGACGCTAAGATGGCTGCTGCATAGGAGGACGGTGCACGAATGGGTCGGGCCGATGTTTTAGGATGCCAGTGCTGATAACAAGTAACTGTTGAATTGTGTGTTCTAACTAAAGGTAAAAGGTCAAGGTCAAGTCGGGGAAAAAATGAACCAGCGTTACTGCACACGGTTATAAACCATAAGTCCCCTGCCACCAGTACGGACAACTGATAAGAAACTGTCCGTCTGTGTCGCCGTCCGCACGCAACTCCGTAGCTACAACGACGTTTCTCCATTTACCCCAGCGTGTTAACTCTGGTACTCATTACGTAGAGGATGGGTGAGCCCCAGGAACCGCCCGGTTTCGAACACCAGCCGTGGGCTGCAACGAGTCGCAGCTGGATTTGAAAGAAAGTCTTTTATCGACTGTGTTAACGCGGCTCCCGGTGTGTTTTTTAACTGTAACCACATAGTACTCAGGACATCCGGTAAGTTAATCGCTATTAAAGTTCTGGATGTAATTCACTGTTTGCTGTCAACGGACGGTTGCCTTTTATTATGCAAAACTTTTATTGGGCTTCTCTTCTGGGTACACATTATAGTTATATGGAAACGAGGGTTGTAAGTTTGATCAAGAAGCAAAAAAAGACGAATCTCAGTGGAGCTGGGGAATTGTAGCTGGCTCATAAAGGATTTGCATTAGAACAGATCGCAGAAATATCAGAGACACTGAATGTGATCAAGGCCCTTTAGGAACAAGCAACGAAAACAGTAGAGAAACAAGATTATTATGGCCTGGAGAGAATTAGGTGTAACCATAGGGTCTGGCCGGCTCACTACACTCAGAGGAAAGGCAAGACAAACATATAACCAGATTGTGACCGGTACCATCAGTATTGGAACTCTGCACTGGCTGCTGAAGATGAGGACGGAGCAGGCATGGGAATGCCCCGAGTGCTGTGTTTTCAATTCTGGACTCAGCTCAACACCACTCAACTCATAGAAAATGTAGGCTCCATACAGGATTTGCGATGTCGCAGAGTAACAATGGGCTTCCTGTACTATAGGATTTGCGATGTCGCAGAGTAACAATGGGCTTGCTCTACTATAGGATTCGCGATGTCGCAGAGTAACAATGGGCTTCCTGTACTATAGGATTCGCTATGCAGTGGAACCGTAGACTTCATATAGGATTCGCGATAGAGGAGAAAGGATAGGCTTGATATCGGATTTGCAATGGAACAGAGAATATATAGGTTTAGTACAGGATTTGCAATAGAGCAGAGAATATAAAGGTTTAATATCTGATTTGCGATGGAGCAGATAATATATAGGTTTAATATAGGATTTGCAATGGAGCAGAGAAAATATGAGTTTAAATTAGGATTTGCAATGGAGCAAAGAATATATAGGTTTAATATAGGATTTGCAATGGAGCAAAGAATATATAGGTTTAATATAGGATTTGCAATGGAGCAGAGAAAATATAGGTTTAATATAGGATTTGCAATGGAGCAAAGAATATATAGGTTTAATATAGGATTTGCAATGAAGCAGAGAAAATATAGGTTTAATATAGGATTTGCAATGGAGCAGAGAAAATATAAGTGTGAGGGGTCATTTTCGACAGGTTCATTGCTCAGGCTTTTGGTTACAACTTTTTAAATTGAGTTGAGACACATCAGCCAATCTGTACAGTCCTCAGTCAGGCTGTCCTACGATAGAGCCGGTCGTGACTGAGACTAGGTTGATGAGATCTTCACCCCATAAGAGAACGTCAGTATTTGCTGTGCCAATCAATTCACATACGTGTCTTGGTTATTTCAATCGTAATATAATTTCGTGCTGTGTTCTGACGCAGACAGATGTTGTATTAACCACATTGTGTCTAAATTATTACTACTAATGCCCGTTAATGTATATTAACTCTTTATGATTAGAGTATTTATTGCTTTCTGGCTTAACTTCTAAAGATAGATGTTGAAAAAATAATTGCATTTTGACCAAAAGAGTAAATTCTAAAGACTGTAAATAATTACAAAAACCAGAAATGACAATCAATATTAATAGTGCTCTTGACAGAGCTCATCAACAAATGTTACAATATTCTACTTCGCTGATGTACAAAGTGGAAGAGAAGAAGAAGAAGAAGAAAAAAAAAAAAAAAAAAAAAAAAACCGTGGAATGTCCAACATTCGAGATCTTAGCGGCCATTTGTAAGATTCGGTTAGAGTTATCTTAACCTGACGACCTTTCTGACACGAAAATTCAATTCGTTTCACGTTGCGGCTGATTGTAATCGATCGCCTTTCAGTGAGCGCAAAGGAAATAGTTTATGTTTCTGGATTTCCTGTTATAGTCATGGAACATCCTGACCAGATAGATATTCAGGTGTCCGCGGTAATAAACAGATAGATGGGTTAGCTGCTCTTGACGGCGAGCTACTGAATGTTAAAGTGGACACGGGGAAGGCTGTCTGTGATCAAGGGGGCGGTGAAACAAAACATTTACAGTATTCATGTCTGGTTCAGGTGGAAGTGAGAAGGTATGGGCGATTTTCTGCTGATAAAGGGAAAAGATGGGTGGACGTGTATTAAGGTAGGACTATTTAGTTGAGAATTTTTTTTTTTTTTTTTTTTGCTGTTGAGGAGAGAGAGAGAGAGAGAGAGAGAGAGAGAGAGAGAGAGAGAGAGAGAGAGAGAGAGAGAGAGAGCACGCATGTGACTGTCCTGAGTGCAGTCATGTACATTCAATAATTCATTTAGTTCATAACTTCCTTCACCTGGCAGTGAAACCTTATATTTCCATAAGGTAAGTAAGTAAATGTTACCGCACCAGGAGATCACACCGAGCGATAAACGCCCGTTGACACAAAGTGCCACCATGCTGATATTTCATCCGTAAAAGTCCCTGAAAACTTGTAAGTAAATGGTTACCGCCACAGCCAGGAGGGGCTCACAATTACGAAAAAATTGCGACTAAACGGCCGTTGACACAAAGTGCGACCCCGATGACACAACGTGCCAGCATGTGATGAGGATCATCGTGAAGAGGTCCCTGAAAACGCGTTGTTCAGCCATTTTTTATGGTGCCTATATTGCGGCCCCTGGCACAGCCAGGGTGGGGCTTCAAAATTACTAAAAATTGCGTCTGACTAGGGAACGATTTATGTACTTCCATAAGGCCTGATAACTTGTTAATCTATACTATCAATCACAAACCTTTCTGTATTTCGTGTTTACAAAAAAAAAAAAAAAAAATTAAGTGTAAACTCCTGCGAAACTGTGACCACTACACGGAGTAAGCTTTCTACAATCTTTAATTAAACGATCTCAGTAGCAGTCAGCTTTATGTGCATTTCCTTATTTACTGCTGCAGTCAGTGAAAGTAAAAATTCGCTCGGGTTATATCCCTTTGAACATTCTAATTTCCTTTACATCACTTAAATGTGTTTAAAAAATTACATTTCTTTGTTAGCTCCTTTGACACGTACACTGTAAGAAAGAAACGTTAGTGGAGGTTGTTGCTTTATCGGTCAGATTTGGGGGACTGCCAAGATGCTGAATTTTAATCCGGAGTCATGCCCCAAGTCACTGTCTGATAACTCCAAAGGGGCGCTAAGGTGGTGGTAGCGCTAACTATGAGAAGAACTGGCCTAGGATGGGTCTACCTCGGGCCTTGAATCGGGAGCCAGCTCCAACACCCTTTAAAATTTATTTGCTGCAGAAACTTTAGAGAATCACCAGACATTCGCGTCAAGGAGAAATTGGCGTGTGTATAAAATGAGGGCGTCCAAGAGTAACTTGAAGAAGGGAGGATTATGTTGTGCTCGCTCCTCCGTGGAGTTTATACTACATATACGGCAGCAGTGGAGACCAAGATGAGAATAAAACTGTCTTTCACTATCCCGTGCGAAGCCGTTCAATTAAATCTAGTAGTTCATAGTAGTTCTGTCGTTGTACAGAAAGTAGGTCGGATGTTCATCACTGTGAATGTGATGCCTGCAACTGTTATGATCTTGCCGCTAGAAATCCTTCAATATGGCTAATATTGATTGATTAAAAAAGGAATGAGTGCCGCGGTAACGGGGTGATTTCCACATTTGGCTGTCGCTCTTGTGGCCATGTGTTCGGATTCTTGGTGGGGATATTGATTCATTTTTCTCTTCTTCTTCTGCTTCTTCGCGGTCACCAGTTGTAAACTCTGGCAGAAAGTTCTGATTGTTCGTCCAGTTCTGAATTTTCTGCGGTTCCAGAACTTGAGATATGCATACACACCCGTTTTACAGATTGGTTTATTTATATGCAGACTGTTGGTTCCTTGCCTCTCAGGCAGATGCATTGTGCATTCCAGCTTCAAATTATTCAATTTGAGCTTCTAAGTGGACCCAGACTAAAATGGGACTGGAAATATCCTGGGAAGTAAAGTAAGCCGGTGCTGGGTTGGCATCACCATACATCGAGTGCTGATTGGTCTTAAAATAAGGAAATAGCACAGTGTTCCCAAAACACACCTTGAAAGAGAATTTGTCTTTTTTCTTGAATACAAAGCGTATTTTTCACATATAGAGCCGATATCCGTCAATCAGATATTGTCGTTGTAATGCAGCTTGGCTGGATTGGATCCCTAAAACTGTCACTGTCAGACTGTTCTGTACAATCTGTCAGCGGTAGAGGTTAGATAGAGTTTTTTGTAAGACTTCCTTTTTTGTTGTCTCACTGATATCAGGTTGTACCCCAGTGTCGTGGTTTGCTGTATTTGCCTTGCGCTTTTCGGGTGGCTTGAGTGATGGATTTGTTCATCTTTTTGCAGGTTTCGGCTACACCATTTATCCATATCTTTCTTGGTCTTCCTCTCGCCTTCCTCCAAGATGTTCCGCTGTAAAAAGTCTCATATGCAGTTTGGTTTGGCTGCAGTCTCACTACTTGGACGAATATTTCATTCTTTACTTGTCAGTATAATAAAGGATATGGTCTTATTCCAACTTTCTCTCTAATGCTGGTATTTGTAACCCTGTCTCTTCTTGGGTTGTTAGTGACCTTGAGGAGAAAGCAATTTTTTTTTCAAGATTGATCTAGTGATAATACTAATGGGCGGAAGTGAATCATGAATGGATTAAGGAAACATTATTTGCGCAGTCGTGAACAGTCTGTCACATAAGTCACGCCGTTTTGAAACGTCCTATTCCACTTACTCTCTAGCTGGACTAACAGACAGGCATGCGTCACATACTGGACCTTCATTCGCTCGCCGATGACTTTCTATAGGTTTCAACCTTCATTGATTTCAAAACGGATAACAGAGTCAAAGTTAGTTGCGTATCGTTTACAGGACGTTGCACAACCAACCCCAGCATTTTTGGGCTGTTGTGGTTTTTCTAGGCAAGTTTACGACCAGTAGTTTGCCATTGCGTGGCCTGCAGTTGGGATCGAACCTGGCACCCTGGCATTACAAAGCGCTTTTGTAACGCCTAACTACAGACACCGACGGATAACAGAGGTGGATGTCGTCAATATTGGGACGGCCATCTTTAATTTATTATTATGACATCACCTTGCTTGTAACGTGATGTCACTTGCTTGACACTCTTGGCTTCCTTAACAACAATATCCACAGGTTACAATGGTATGGTTATTGCCATTTACATCACATCATTTTTATTACACTTTCAAGGTTTTTGTTTGACGCCCTCCTGTAAAAGAGTGATGAAAATAACCACAGACATATGAAAATAACCAGAGACATATGAAAATAGAAGGAAAAAGCCGTGACACAGAGACACCCGATTGGCTGACAGGACAGAACAAAGACATTCCATGTTTTAGGCTGTCATGAGAACGAGGAACTCCAGTGCATCGATACAGCAGAAAACGTTCAGGGGAAGAGAGGCTGAGGGAGATGAAGAGAAACGATTTTGAACAGTGTGGCATCCACACACACACACACACACACACATATAACAAAATAAAGGAACCTCTTCCACGCCATTGGGTGTATTGGGCATATAGGGCTAGATTTATATTTTATAGACCAGTCGGTACTTGGTGGGTGTTGTGGTCAGCATCACGCCGACCGCCTTTACTTTCCAGTACTGCACATGATAGCCAATAGATTGGGGTGGGTCGAGCCGGGAACTAGGGTCATTTTGGAAAAAAGTCCCGAGCTCTGTCAGCACCCGAACCCACGTCTTGCCGCTACACAACGGCACTCCCCCACTCCCACACACACAAACACACACACACACACACACACACACACACACACACACACACAGAGAGAGAGAGAGAGAGAGAGAGAGAGAGAGAGAGAGATTATTGATAATGCGCGAGACACAAGACTATTGCCAGAATAAATAACGAACGCCACAGAGCAGGGACTCTCAGAAAATGAACAGAAAGTTAAATGAAACTATACTTAAAACGTTGATACCCACTTTGACATCTACAGTACCACATGAACGTAAAGTATACCGCCTTTGAAAGGGGCATCGAAGACCATTTTCGCTGTGAAATAACGTTTTGGTAAACACAAGGAGTGTCTTTTTACCCCCGCCAGTGTTCGTTAAGGTCAATTTACATTCCGACTTGTCACCTGAACTGTTTAAATACGAACACGGTCAGTCAAGGTCATGCGTGGTGAATGACGGTATATTCTGGAGCAGAGCTTTCAAAACTTTTTTTTTTTTTTTTTTCCATTAAGCCCTGGGTAGAGCTAAGGGTCACAGACGGAAAAGAGTAAGGTCTTGGATGGCGCAAGCTGAAGACACAATTGGACATGTGTGCTTGCTTCGTAAATTTGAGCGAGAAGAGGAGTGGGTCACGGTGTCCGAACAAGTTTCAGACTTGTATAGGGTTCTAATCCCTTTAGGTTGTGAGTGCAGAGACTGGTCAGCTGGTGCTGCAGAATTAGAAGTTCAACAAATGATTGGTGACAGTTCCCGCGCAAATCATGTTACAGATGGCTCTGTGTTGAGATACATACGAATTGTGTTCGAAGCAAAGGTGAATGGACGTCGCTTAGTGCAACAAAGCCTTGCATATATCACAAAGTCTAGCGTGAGAATGGAGGTGGAGGCGGTCTCTTCTGCCTTCCGCTGGCTTGAAAATCAGCTGTACACACATGTCGTGATTGTAACTGACTCCCAGAGCATGTTGAGAAAGGTGAAGACAGGCATGCTTCGTGCAGAGTGGCAAGCATCACTTCAGAGACCCTTGGTAGTTATCATCCTTTGGATATTTTCTCCAGGTCGTGCTGGTGAGTTGGGAAATGAGCAGGCAGATAGACTGGTTGGCTGTGCACTACGTGGTGGTGAACTGATGTATGACAAGTTAGATATTGTGAGAGCTCTTTAGGAACGAGTTGAGTAAAATGGTGCTGCGAGAAGTTACCAGGGGATCTGGCCGACTCAGGGGAAGGATGAGACGGACCTACAATCAGATGGTTACCGGTACCATCGGAACCGTAACTCTTCGCTTGCTGCTTAAGATGGGGACAGAGCACTTATGGGAGTGTCCTGAATGCTGTGATGTCGATTCTTAATTCAACATTTCAAAACTGTTCGTGTTGATGACACACTTGTTATGAAAAAATAAATAAATCCAGAAACCATGGATTGTAAACCATTTGGCAGGGTACTATGCATATCGCAACCCTTCGGCCTCGATGCCATGATAGATACCGTAAGTAAGGAAATGTATGGCTTTCCTTCCTGCCCTCCAGCGTGAACTCTGACCCCACTTTTTATAAGTTATTTGCTTATTTTTTACAGGACGTTCAATACTAACACCAGCATTTCTATGGCTGTTATGTTTTTTTTTTCTAGACAAATTTTACGTTTAGTAGTTTGCCATTGCTCTTAAACGATGGACTCTTGGTAACACTGTTGAAACCAACGCAAGACGGCCTGCTGTCAAATTGCCCGCAGCTGGGATCGAACCCGACGTTACGAATCGCGTTCGCAGCGGCTAAGCCACCGATATACTAATGTCTGGTGAGACGCAGTTTTGAAGATTGCTAATCAGATTTCCAGTTGAAATGAGGAGTCCTATTTGGTTTTGCCTCTGCATTCTTTTTAGATTTAGGTTTAGATGATGGATCAACATCATGGCACCAGGGTAGTAAGTAACCCATAAGTGCTCCGGTCTACTTCTGACTCAAGCCCGAGTCCAAAGAACGTCAGCGCTGTGCACAAGCTCCGTAGCACCGGCGAAGATCCTCAAATAACTTTGGGCATATTTTTCACTCTAAATTTTGCCCGTGCAGCGCCGTTAGGCCACTCTTTTTCTATTGTCAACTGCCAGGGGATTTTTTTTACACACAGGCGTCCAATATCACTACTCAGAGACCAGAGGGAATTACTAGAATTCCAAGTCCACTAGAAAAAATTCACAGCCCTTACCGGGGATTAAACCCGGAATCTCTAGCACTCGAGGCCATGCAGATTGTCTATATCTGCAGTGTTGTCTCTAGTACGAACTTCAATGCCTTTTGTCACTCACTCAGCAACCTGTGAAGTTTGGTCTCCACCAGCGTCTCTCTTGGCCAGAAGTTTTTGCCTGGAAATGTTGTATTTGGGACAGTCTTGGAGAACATGTAGTCTTGGGGGGAAAATCCTCATGTACAAATGGCTGTTTCGCCAATCTTAAATTGTGTGTACATATGGCTGCAAAGTCGATTGTGTCCAATTCTAAGGCATTTAATGAATTGCTTTGGTCTGTCCATAACATGGTAATCGTTTGGTTGGTTTTGATTTCTTTCTGATTGAATACATGTTCTCATTTTCTCCCATACACACGCGCGCGCGCGCACTCACACACACGCAGCTACACGAACACTGAAAACACTAAGAGATTACAATAATTCAAGAAATACTAAATATAACACAAAGACCGAGGTCCGGTTTTTTTAACTAACTGTGTTTTCTTGCCTGGTGAGAGTTCTCCAGTCACAGTTTGTGCTGTATTGTAGCATTCCGTTGATGTAAACGTTGGTCGAAACGTTCGGTTGTGTTTGTGGTCGTTTTTTCCATTCCCTGCGTTGAGCTTTCTAGTGGTATCAAGAAAGCTGACCGTCCAGAAGCAATGACAAACTACTGGACGTAAATTTGCCTAGAGAGACCACACAACAGCCAGGGGCTGTTAGGGTTTGTTATGCAACGTCCTGTAAAGGATACGCAACTAACTTAGTGTGGTCTTCTGTCTTTCTGCTTCTTTCTATGAGTGCCGATCAAAACATTTTGTGTTACTATATAAAACACTAAAAGGTCCTGGGTCACATACAAGCGGAGATAATGCTCTTACAGTTAAATGTATACCAAAATTATAATGAAGAATAGCAATATGGCGGGTTGTCTGTCCATCCGTCCGTCCGTCTTCCTGTCTGTCTGTCCGTCCGTCCTTCTGTCTGTCCGTCTGTCTGTATTTCCGTCCTTCTGCCAGTATATCTGTCCGTCTGGACCATTCTCGACCCTATGGGGACAGAATCCTTTGTTAGTCGTTCTCTCACTATCCCTCACTGTCCCCCAGGTGATCCATCCAACCAAACTGGTGTATGTCTGACTGTTCTTGCCGACATATTTTATCCCTGCCCATGTGCTCGCAGATTTCCAGTGTAAGTCTGTGTTTTGTTTTCCCTTGTTTGTTTGTTTTTCTGTCTAAATCTAGCGACGGTTTTTTTCCCGCCCGAGTCTGCGAGTGTATTATTGACAAAACATTCTCATCGGTAGAAATGACTAGTCTTTGTATTGATCTTGTCCAGCATCAGTGAATGCTTGTTGCAGTATCCTTACACTCTCTGCTGGTTTACCAGCGTCTCCATGGCACGTGTGCTTCTTCCTCTCCTCCTTTTCCTCCTTCTCCCCTTCTTCTTCTTCTTCTTCTTCTTCTTCTTCTTCTTCTTCTTCTTCTTCTTCTTCTTCTTCTTCTTCTTCTTCTTCTTCTTCTTCTTCTTCTTCTCCTTCTTCTTCTCTCTGCTTTTCTTCTTTTTGTTTCTTCTTCTACTACTACTACTACTACTACTACTACTACTACTACTACTACTACTACTACTACTACATACTACTACTACTACTACTACTACTACTACTACTACTGCTGCTGCTGCTGCTGCTGCTGCTGCTGCTGCTGCTGCTTACCACTACTACTACTACTATTATTAATACTACTACTACTACTGCTACTACTACTATTATTAATACTACTACTACTACTGCTACTACTACTACTACTACTACTACTACTACTACTACTACTACTACTACTACTACTACTACTACTACTACTACTACTACTACTACTACTACTACCACCATCACCACCACCACTACTACTACAACAACAACTACTACTACTACTACTACTACTACTACTACTACTACTACTACTACTACTACTACTACTACTACTACTACTACTACTACTACTGCTGCTGCTACTACTACTACTACTACTACTACTACTACTACTACTACTACTGCTACTGCTGCTACTGCTGCTGCTACTACTACTACTACTACTACTACTACTACTACTACTACTACTACTACTACTACTACTACTACCACTACTACTACTACTACTATTTCTTATTCTTCTTCTGCTTTTTCTTCTTCTGCTGCTGCTGCTGCCGCATGTGCTGCTGCTGCTGCTTGTGCTGCTGCTGCTGCAGAAAACAGGCTTGAAAAAAAAAATGTCTCTCTGGGTACTGCAACCAGAAACGTTGACATCACATCATATTTCGGATACCAGTCCAGCAGAAAACAAATCCCAGATACCTCCGTCCCACCTTCCTTACATTTTGATGACAATTGAAAACTTAACTGCTTCGCCACGAGTTACCGTGTTGCGCCCTGCTGACCTGTGTGACTAATACCCAGTGTAACCCCACAGAACAGCCCCACCGAAATAGAGAGAACCTAAGTGTTTGTTACCAGTTGTCATGAGAGTTGTTTAAATAAAGCACCAAAACTACGAAACACGGTAAGTGACACTAACATAACTACAGCGTTCCGACATATACAGTGAGGAATAGACCACAGAATACTTACAACTATCGTTGGTATAGCAATTCCATGGCCAAAGGTTTATCATACTCTGACTCGTCCACATTGTAATATATTACGTTTGTGTTTGAAGATAAAGCTGTGCAGGAATCATTTACGTTTCTGTTCTGTTGTAAATTAGTATACAATCCATCCTCAGACATACTCGGAGTAAGTAACTGGTGCGTCTATGTTCACTCAGCGGCGTCACTAGTCATCGATTTTGCACCTCATCCACTGCTATATAGAAACCGGTTTTCACCGTAACGCGCGTGGGAATCGGTTCCAACACACACGGGCAGGCACGAGTAAGCGTGGAAGCTTAATTGTCTGGCCCAGGAGAGATCAATTATTTGTTCTTAAAGTCGATTTTTGAACCAGTTTATTTTATCTGTCTGTGCGGGACCTATGGTGGGTCTGAAATAAATGGGAGAGTTCTCCTACGAACTAACCCATTTGTTAACTCTGCCGATATTAAGAGACTCGTCATCGTCATAAGTTGCCTTGCCGACTGACATGGGCGATTATGCCTCTTCACAGGGTGCGATCTTCAACAGCATGTATTATCACTTAATGTGCTGAAGTCCCTCCATAAAAGTAAAAGTAAAGGATTACTTTTCCACGCCTTTAGGCGTATTGCGCATAAAGGGTAGATCGATATTTTATTTACGAATCGTCGCTTGGTTGGTGATGTGGTCAGCATCACACCGGCCGCCTTTACTTCCCAGGACTATACCTGGTACCAGCTCCAGGCTGGGTCGACTTGGAAGACAATGTCATTTTTGAAACAAAATTAAAAGTCCTGTTCCGTGAGGACCCGAACCCACGCCCTTCCGATCCGTAGGCAAGCATCTAGTCGCTACACCAGGACGACTCCAACATTACCTCCCACCCCCCACCCCCCATACCAAAACAACACTGAGCTAAAACTCTTCTCGTACTGTCTTTCTCTTTCTCTTTTTCCATAAATCTTACCAGCGGTCGCAAGCTACTTCAGTTTCTTACTTCTCATAACCTGACCCATGAAATTACGTGTCTATCTGGTTGTGATAAGTTCTCTTCAGGACCTCGCCTCTTTCAAAACATCCGGGTAGCGCAAAACCCAGAGACTCGTTTATATATAAACGTTTAGGTTCCGGTTTCCACTCGTGTGTGTGTGTGTGTGGGGGGGGGGGGGGGGGTAAGGCGGAAGAATTAAAGCCTTGCCCCTAACAAGAATGTTGTAAAAGTCGACCAGTTAGTGGGTGTTTCCTTCGAAGTTGGGAGTGCAACCAGCATTTTTCGCCAGAGTGTACAGCTGGTGAGCACGAAGAAAAAGACAATATATATATATATTTTTTCCCCTCAGTGCATGTTATATACAGTTTCTTAACTTCTGCTGTGATATTCGTCTGTTAATGGTAGTCTTCGTCTTCTTCTTTGCCCGTCTGGAAAAGAGCGGTTGATGCATTGTGTCGTGGTTTACAACTAGGCTTCGATATCTGAGCCTTTCGAATCAACACATCTGACTTCGGTAAACACCTAATTAGTCACCCTGTTAAGATGTAGTAAGTCTGTTCTTCTTTTCTCTATCTCCAAAATTTAACAATAGAAACCACACGGAGAAGTTATGGTAATCAAATATAATTGCCTGCACAAAATTGACGAAATAGAATGGTATAACCTAATTGGATACAACTCACGAAAGCCACCCCATGTCTTCAGCCGCTAGTTTTCGTAGGTAATTTCCCGAGAAACTCCTATAATGTTGTGTTGTGTGTTCCCTCGTCTTGAACGTTTTAAGCACATCCACCACCGAGGACAGCCACCGCCAGTGTGAGCGTAACCCCCACCCCCCTCCCTAATGATTTGATACTCACGAATCGTCGCGCCTTTGGCTCATCCCCTGCAGTACTTCTTTCTTGGGACCTACTCGCAACAATACATTTTAGAAACAACAGTCGTTTACAGAAAAGAGAGTTGCGAAAAGAAAGTTGTGCACTTTCGTCTCAGCGACAGTGTGTCGAACCCGTCAAACGACCCTAGCCACGCTGTGTATAGACGGTGAAGAAAGACGTCTTATAAAACACTTAGAGCATAGATAGACCTTGGGAACTGATACGAAATTTCGCAGCCGAGGTCATGAGAGTGACTTTCGTAGGTAGTACCCAGAACTGTTAATGTTGAGCGTTGGGAGAGAGCTAAGCATCTCCATTGAATCTCAAGATGGGAAGAAAAGACGCTGGCGTTGCTTTAGACCGACTTCGAGAAAACATTATAATAATATATAACTTGAATGCCCTTACACCAGAACTTACAGGAGGAGTAAATAAAGTTACGTTAGAAAAAAGGGACACACAGGTTGATGAATGATGGGATGGGCATGGTGTTAGCTGCACATGGTGACAAAGGGCAGGAAAACTTGGCGCCAAGTTAGTTGAGGCCTTATGGTCCGTTGGGGGAATACAGGGAAGAAGAAAATCTAAGAGTTGGGGGTGGCCTTGAGGAAGGTCGTGTGCTCAGTTTAGGGCATAAAGGAAAGAATAATACGAATAAGGAGGGAAAGGAAAGGGAAGAGAAGGCGTGGGTAGAAATAATATAATAACCACCCGGACAGGATTGCCTATAGTGAGAACAGGTCCATATAAAGAAATTGCAGACAACAGAGAGACAAAACACTGTGTACAGAAACAGTTGACTGCAAGTAAACCACGAAGCAGACCGAAAAGACAAAATAGAGGCAAACTACAAATACTCGGAATCACCGACTGGACAGAGAATGCCAGTCACAGAAATTAATGAAGGCGAGTGACGGGTGATATCTGCAGCTTTAACCCCCCCCCCCCCCCCCCCCCCCCCCCCCCCCCCCCCCCCCCCCCCCCCCGCGCCTGGACTCGGAATGCCGAAGAAGACCAGACAAAGAGGACTGGAATTGGTGAAACTACCGATTATGTTGTGGGCTAGAAATATGTATGGACAGATAAAAAGAGCAATGAAAATGTCTTAAAAGAAATTAGTGCCCGAGGGTCACTGATTGCCCGCGATAGAAGGAGACATTCTTTGGTCATCTGATGGGATGGAGAAACATTGAGTACATGTTGACAGTGGGGAAAAAGAAGCAGAGGTAGGCAGAGAAAGAACATTCTATATAGTTTGACATCATGACACAGAACAGTGGCTCTCAGCCTTTCTAACACCGAGACCCTTGAATACAGTTATTCATGTTGTGGCGGTTCCCAAACATACAATTATTTCCGTCGCTACTTTATAGCTTCAGTGAATGTGTGTTTTGGGTCGCGACCCGCCGGTTGAGAACCGTTGGCATAGAAGATCAATTATATCATAATTAATAAAAAATACGAGACAGAAAGTTATACATGGACATCACTACCAACGCCGCACGGCATGGACTATTGAAGATCACCTGTTTGAGAATTGATTGAAAGTACCCGGAACAGAAGATGTATAGACATGACTCACAACACCACACGACATGGACTATTGAAGATCACCTGTTTGAGAATTGATTGAAAGTACACGGAACAGAAGATGTATAGACATGACTCACAACACCACACGACATGGACTATTGAAGATCACCTGTTTGAGAATTGATTGAAAGTACACGGAACAGAAGATGTATAGACATGACTCACAACACCACACGACATGGACTATTGAAGATCACCTGTTTGAGAATTGATTGAAAGTACACGGAACAGAAGATGTATAGACATGACTCACAACACCACACGACATGGACTATTGAAGATCACCTGTTTGAGAATTGATTGAAAGTACCCGGAACAGAAGATGTATAGACATGACTCACAACACCACACGACATGGACTATTGAAGATCACCTGTTTGAGAATTGATTGAAAGTACACGGAACAGAAGATGTATAGACATGACTCACAACACCACACGACATGGACTATTGAAGATCACCTGTTTGAGAATTGATTGAAAGTACACGGAACAGAAGATGTATAGACATGACTCACAACACCACACGACATGGACTATTGAAGATCACCTGTTTGAGAATTGATTGAAAGTACCCGGAACAGAAGATGTATAGACATGACTCACAACACCACACGACATGGACTATTGAAGATCACCTGTTTGAGAATTGATTGAAAGTACACGGAACAGAAGATGTATAGACATGACTCACAACACCACACGACATGGACTATTGAAGATCACCTGTTTGAGAATTGATTGAAAGTACACGGAACAGAAGATGTATAGACATGACTCACAACACCACACGACATGGACTATTGAAGATCACCTGTTTGAGAATTGATTGAAAGTACCCGGAACAGAAGATGTATAGACATGACTCACAACACCACACGACATGGACTATTGAAGATCACCTGTTTGAGAATTGATTGAAAGTACACGGAACAGAAGATGTATAGACATGACTCACAACACCACACGACATGGACTATTGAAGATCACCTGTTTGAGAATTGATTGAAAGTACACGGAACAGAAGATGTATAGACATGACTCACAACACCACACGACATGGACTATTGAAGATCACCTGTTTGAGAGAATTGATTGAAAGTACCCGGAACAGAAGATGTATAGACATGACTCACAACACCACACGACATGGACTATTGAAGATCACCTGTTTGAGAATTGATTGAAAGTACACGGAACAGAAGATGTATAGACATGACTCACAACACCACACGACATGGACTATTGAAGATCACCTGTTTGAGAATTGATTGAAAGTACCCGGAACAGAAGATGTATAGACATGACTCACAACACCACACGACATGGACTATTGAAGATCACCTGTTTGAGAATTGATTGAAAGTACACGGAACAGAAGATGTATAGACATGACTCACAACACCACACGACATGGACTATTGAAGATCACCTGTTTGAGAATTGATTGAAAGTACACGGAACAGAAGATGTATAGACATGACTCACAACACCACACGACATGGACTATTGAAGATCACCTGTTTGAGAATTGATTGAAAGTACCCGGAACAGAAGATGTATAGACATGACTCACAACACCACACGACATGGACTATTGAAGATCATCTGTGCCAAATCATCCAGCAGACGTTTCTGATGTGTGATTACTTTTTAACTTTCTCATTTACAGAACATGCAGAGCAGCACCGGCGGCCTGATAAAGAAAGCGGCAAGGTGTTGCATTCGTCAGAGAAGGACCTGGTACAGAAGTCTGATAAAGAGGTTAATGTCCAGGTGAGTGATTTATGTCCTTAGAGAGGAGAAGGGTAGAGGACAGTAAGGAATGATGTGTATGCAGGGCTCGTCTGTGTGTGTGTGTGTGTGTGTATGTGTGTGTGTGTGCACACGTGTGCACACACACTCAGACACAATCACTCACACACACATACTCACTCACTCACACACACACACACACACATGTATACATATAGACAGACATTAGAAATACAGATTAGATAGATTAGACAGGCAGGCAGACAGACAAACAGACAGACACAGATAGGGATAGATGATGGGTGGATAGATAGATAGATGGATGGATGGATTATAGACAGATGTATGGAAAGATACGAGATAGGTGGGTAGAGAGAGAGAGAGAGAGAGAGAGAGAGAGAGAGAGAGAGAGAGAGAGAGAGAGAGAGAGAGTGAAAGAAGACGGCGAGAGTGTGTAACAGAAAGATAGGTGTAGGAGTCTAATAAAGAAAATAATGTGAGTGGAAGTTTTTCATATGTTTATAACAGAAGGTAAGAGGACAGTAAGAAATGATGTTGAAAAACAGAGGAATGATTTAGTAAAGAGGCTGATAAAGAAGCTCATCAGAAATGTCCACAAACCCATGATTTAGTCAATAAAATACACGCTAAAGACCCATCCATATTGGACAGCAGGTTACTGTGTTACTGTTTTATGGTGACCTAGTATAACTGTGCTGTGTAGCTTTACCAATTCTGGGCTTTGTACCTGTTTGATTCTGATCCCTGAGATATTAATCATACAGACTGCAGTCCCAGAGGAAAGAAACTGAATGAATAAATAAAACAAAAAATAAGTGCTGTTCACATTTTTAGTTGTTCTTATTTTCGCTGTCTGCAAAATTATTCTCGTTTTTTACTGGTCTGCAAGTGTAAAAAATGTTGGAGAAAGATGATTGTAAATGATTAACAGAAATTTGACCTTTAGAATAGCCAAATATTTTACCCACTGAACACTTCTACCTGCTACAGAACCAGGGGCGGTGAAAGAGAGTCAGTTGATCATCCTCATTACGTTGTTTTGTTTTAGTATCCAAAAGCCATGAGTAGTTAACCCCTGGGCTCGGTATTATGGATATCGCAACCCTTTGGCCTTGATTCCATGATAAATACCGTAAATCTGGGAGAAATGTGGCTTTTCTGCCTACCCCCGGGCGTGATCCCCGACCACAAGGAATTCGTCACCCGGTCACTGCGCAATCCGGTTTAGCCAACTACGCTAGAGAGCCAGGCCATCCTCATTACACATTGAACTGCTCAGTCCATAAGTTCTTGGATGTCCTTCTCATTATGTATTGCACTATGTAGTGGCTGATGAAACCGCGTTCTGTTCTAGTTTATTCTTCTTCTTTGGCTTTCTGCATAGTACTCTAGTCTGGCCTTGTCATTTTTCACTTGCTCTTCTCATAGTCCTACATGTTGTTCTCATAGTCCTACATGTTGTTCTCATAGTCCTACATGTTTTTCTCATAGTCCTACATGTTGTTCTCATAGTCCTACATGTTGTTCTCATAGTCCTACATGTTGTTCCCATAGTCCTACATGTTGTTCTCATAGTCCTACATGTTGTTCTCATAGTCCTACATGTTGTTCTCATAGTCCTACATGTTGTTCTCATAGTCCTACATGTTGTATCCATTGTGGTTTGATTTATAAACTGCAGATTCCGAAAATGGCCAGTGCAGCTGCCTGAAGCTGCAGAATTGTTGATGTCTTATGCGATTAATTGTGTGTGCAACTACTGATTTTTGTTTTGTAACTGCTGCTTCCATCCATAGTTAGCTGCATTTCTAGTACCAGGTTGTTTGTGTTAGCACTTCTGATGGCAGCCTTATGCATTTAATGCATGTCTATGTTGTTTAGCTTTGCCGAGAGTCTACAGTATGTATCACTAAACTATTTCACAAGAGTTAAGTTAAGTCAAGAATTGATATCACAGCACTCGGGGCATTCCCAAGCATGCTCTGTCCTCATCTTTAGCAGCCAGGCAGAGTTCCAGTACTGATGGTACCGGTCACAATCTGGTTATATGTCCGTCTTGCCTTTCCTCTGAGTGTAGTGAGCCGGCCAGACCCTCTAGTTACACCTAAGTGCCTCATTCTTTCCAGGCCATAATAATCCTCTTTCTCTACTGATTCCGTTGCTTGTTCCCAAAGGGCCTTGACCTTATCTGTATTTCGCGAAGGCCAGTGATAAACATTCTGTGTGATGTTTGTCAGCACAGGAATGGAACAACAAGGGGTGACCAATTTGCGGTGATGTTGGAACTGCGACTGCCTGATTAGTCCTTCCTTTAGTCTGGTCATGGTTGCAGATTTACAGTCTTCACTTGGTTCTCGCAAACATCTGACTTCAGTTTATCAGCCTAGCCAATCGCTTCTCCATCCCCAGCCTAGCCAATTGCTTATCCATCCCCAGCCTAGCCAATCGCTTATCCGTCCCCTACATTAGCCTTACCTGCAAGACTGTCATCTTGCTCATTTCCCTTTACACCTTTCTGTCCTGGCATGAAAATGTTAGCTGTGGTCACCTCATAAACTCTAACCTTATTAGTCTTTAGGCCCAGCCCGTCTGTGCCTTCTTGAGTATATTTATTGAGTCACATGCCAGAGGGAAAGCCCAGACTATCTCTGTCTTCTTAAACATACTTATTGAGTCAATGAGATACCATGCCAGAGGGAAGGTCTGTATCTCATGCCAGGCTGTTGCTTTAGTTATTGCCATGACTTCCATAATTAGACTACTTGTCAAGGCAAAAGCATCAGTCTTCCGTCACAGTTCTCTCTTCAGCCTGAGCAGTAAAAGCTCATAAGCTTTGGACATGTCCAAAGGAAAATCAGCAATCAGAAAATCAGATAACAGACCATGGAAATACAGTAGGCATAGATAAGAGACAGCCAAATGCTTGTAACATTACGAAAACAAATGTAGAGATAACAGAATAGTTGAGAATGAAAACAGACAAAATACAGAAGAAACACAGTTTGAACATGATGACAGATGTGACTGTAACAGCTGTCCTGGACAAACTGACTGACCGGTGTGATAGTTCCAGGATATTGGCTGAACGCAGTCAAAGTTTACGGTTATCAAGATAAAGGCTAAACGCAATCAAGAATTAAAATTAAGGATATCATGATATGGGCTGAACACAGTCAAAGTTTATGGATATGAAGATAAAGGCTAAACGCAATCAAGAATTAAGGATATCATGATACGGGCTGAACACAGTCAGGGATTAATGATATCAGGATATTAGCTAAACACAATCAGAGTTTAAGGATATCAACGTATGGGCTGAACACAATCAAGATTGAGGATATCAAGATACGGACCTTAACACAATCAGAGATTGAGGATATCAGGATAAGGCTGAACTCAGGGATTAAAGAAAGATGGCTCTAGGTCAAACAGAATCAAAGATGAATGAAGTCAGGGCAGAGGCTGAAAACGGTCAGAGATTAAAAATGTAATTTGAGCTGAGGAAAGTAAAAGATTAGTATGGCATACTAGCAGAATGCCTTATAAAAACTGGGTTAATTGTAATAATCTGATGGACTATCTCAAAGTAATTTACTTTATTCCATACTAAAAATAATGTAATTGTATGTGTCAACTACCACAAGCATAAAATAAAGACTGTACAGTCCCCACAGTGTGCCTGTCAAACAGGACCACAAACACCCCAGCACATTCTGCCGACCTGCCCAATCTACATACAGCTTCGAAAAGACACCTGGCCTCAAGAGCAAAGCGTGCAGAGCAAGCAGTGGGGAACCATGAAGGACTTGCAACTGACAGGCAAGTTAATAGAGGCAACCCAACTGATGGTCTGATCTGAGCGTACAAAACCGAACTTAGAGAAGAAGAAGAAGAGGTGTTTTTTTAATATCCTACCCCAAACGGGAAATCCACTGGTCATGGGACAGTCTAATATTTCAGGGGCTGGTAGATAGGCTGCATGCAGTCGTGGGACCTAGGCTGCATGCAGTCGTGCGACGTATTTGGGTTGGGGTTAAGGCCAGTTCTAGATGTTTTTTGGGTTGTTGAAAGCATAAGAAAGCCGGGAAACCCAGTCTTACCACCCTCTGAAATTTTGACTGTCCTGTGACGTCATCTGGGGTATGATATTAATAAAGAACCTAAGAAGAAGAAGATATGTGTCTTGATGACATGACTTATAATGTTCTCATGCTCTTGCTGTTTTTCTTTTGTTGCAAACTATCAGATCTTCAGAACAGCAGAGGAGATGAAAAAGGTAGAGAGAAATCTGGATCATCTCAAGCAACAGCTGGTTAGAAATGAGTCCAGGTATCTGTTATGTCTGTCATGGTTGATGTGTTTAGCATATACGATTTGCGGTCTGTATACTTTTTACTTTGTTAGTCTGTCTTGTTTTCTGATGTCAGTGAATCCAGCACTTGTGTTATATGTTGCTCTATCTTGATGGGATTATCTATACAGGTGATTCTGCGTTGAAAGGTAGAATAAATTCATAAGGGTATATTGCAAAACTATCAGATGCCACTTAGTGCCACTTAGGGATACCACAACATCTAGCTCAGGGGTTCTCAACCTTCCTAATGCGGTGACCCTTTAATACAGTTCCTCATGTTATGGGGACCCCCAGCCATACAATTATTTTCATTGCTACTTCATAATTTATCTGAATATGTGTTTTGTGATGGTCTTTGGCTACCCCTGTGAAAGGGTCATTCGAACCCAAAAAAAAAAGATCATGACCTATAGGTTAAGAACCGCTGATCTAGCTGAAAAATTCAGGTGGAGGCAGACTGGCTTTCTTTCGGTATAAAAAAACTGGCCACACATGTATGTTGTGATTATAATTGACTCACAAAGCATGCAAAGAAAGGTGGAAAAAGGCATGCCCTGTGCAACAGATTTTAAAGTTAAACACAAAATATGACTAGAAAGCGCAATGGAGGGAGTAGAAAAGATTCATACAAACACAACCCACTCCCCTATTAACATCAAGCCCTGAGCAGAGTGACAAGCAATGATTCAGAGGTCCTCCATAGTTAGCACCGTTTAGATTTTTTTTCCTCTGAGGTTTGTGAGTGTGTTGGGAAATGAACAGGCTGGCTGGTTCTGCGCCACTGGTTGGTAAACTGATGCATACAAGTTAGAGGTGGTCAAGGCCATCTGAGAGCAAGCAAACAATGCGGAGCGCAAATATACCATTGCGGTCTAAAAAACAGTGGTGCAGCGGAGTGAGATCAGGGAATCTGGCCAACAGTTAACAGAAAGGCAGGATGGACGCACAATTACACTGCTACCTGTGCCATCAAAGCTGGAGCTCTGCGCTGGCTGCTGCAGATGGGGATGGAGCACTTACGAGAATGTCCTTAGTGCTGTGATGTTGATTTCCAACTCAGTTCTGCACATGATGACAGCATTAGACACTTTGGTAAGATAGACATGATACTAAATGACAGGGCATCCATGGAGACTAGACTGATGATATGAAAGACATTAATTACATGAAACTGGCCAGTTCCACTTATCAAGTGCTAGGCATCCAATTGTTCCTTCCCGTGATGGTTAATGACAGAAGTGGAAGTGGATGATCGATGATGATGATTAGGCAGTATACTTTTAATCTTTCTAAATAGTTTTAATAAGACAAGCAGACATTTAAGTAAAACAGACATGATAATTTTGATCTGTTCAAATATGAGACAGTTTCAAATTATAACTTGAAAGTGTGATAGAAATAACAACAACCATGTCATTGTCCTGTAATAATAATATGCAGACACAGATGGTGGCATCATCTTCTTCTTCTGCCTTTCTAACCCCCAGTGGAGCATAGGCCCCCAACCAACTCACGCCAAGTCGTTCTATCTTTTGCTGTCGAATGCAGATCCCCATGTCCTCCACATCTTTTTGACTTCTTTCTCCAGCTCTCTTCTCCATGCGTTTTTTTTACCTTCCTTTATTCCTATGCTCCTGTGAGTTCCAGTGCAAAGACATTCTAGTTATATTGTTCTCCGGTTTTCTCAGTGTGTGTCCTATCCAACGGCAGCATCTTTTTTACACCTCTTGGTCCACCGGAGCTTGCTTAGTTCTCTCCCAAAGCTCTACATTAGTGATTCTATCATACCATTTTATTCCCTCTATTCTGAGCAGGCACCAGTTAATGAATGTCTGTAATTTATTAGTAATTGCCTTAGTTGTTCTCTATGTTTTCGCTCCAGACAAAAGTACTGATTTGACATTAGAATAAAAAAAATGTAGTTTAGTATTTCTTTTAATTTTTTTTTATCTCCACAAATTCCTTAATACTATAAAATCTCCTCTTGATTTTTGTATTCTTATTTTAATATCTCTATCGGTTCCCCTATCTTTATCTACATTACCGCCGAAATAGGTGTAAGACTCCATGTCATAATGAGAGTTTAAACATGGCCACCCCACTTTTGACCTTGACCTGAGAGGAGCAGCATTCTGTTATCCATTTTGTTTCCTAATTAGTGAGGTGGTAAAACCTAAAGAAATGAATCAGGTGCCGTCTGGCGATGCATGACTGCCAGTCCAGCAAGTATATGAGTGGAGCAGGAAGTTTCATCCACTGTATGACTTCTGTAACAGACTGTTCTCGATCAAGCATCGATGCATTGTTGTTTTAATTCTGGAGTAAGCACTTTGTACTGGTACTGTAGCACATTGTGGATGATATGGTGGGCTGAACCTTGACTGATGTCAAGATGTTTAGTTTAGTTTAGTTAGTCG
Source organism: Candidula unifasciata (assembly GCA_905116865.2). Taxonomy (NCBI): domain Eukaryota; kingdom Metazoa; phylum Mollusca; class Gastropoda; order Stylommatophora; family Geomitridae; genus Candidula; species Candidula unifasciata. Next base: position 984,827 of record CAJHNH020008465.1, read on the forward strand.
AGGAGAGACAGAGTTCGAAACGAGAACATTAGATCAATTGTAGGAACCACACCATGCCTGCAATTCATAAAGAGGCAACAAATAGAGTGGTTTGGCCACTTGATGCGAATGCAAACCGACCAACTGCCTTTACGAGCATACAACGAACAGCACTGCTGCCCTAGAGCAAGAGGCAGACCGAGAGTACGATGGATAGACAATATATCAGAGATCCTGAGGCAACACGGACTAACAACAACACGTGCAACACACCTGGCCCAGGATAGAAAATTGCGACTCCCCACTATGCTGTGAGGCAATTGTGGACAAGACAAGAGAGAGAGAGAGAGTCGAGGTTTTAACATCACCACAATCGGGTTTTCCCCCATACTTCCCCCGTTCCTGTGCCAGTGTGAATCAAATGAAATGTCCCTCATTGTTGCAGTTGAAAAACTGTGAAAACAAACAGATAGTCCCGGAACAATCCAGAAATTTGTTTACACAGAAAATGCATATTTCAGTTGCTCAAGGTGCCAAAACCAACAGTCCCGACCAGAAATGTAGTTTGTCGTTGATGGAAGTAGTCGGTCACGATAAGTTTGTTACTATACACACACGTAGAATTCTTACATAAGGTATTTCACCAGCTCACCTGTAAACCGGCCACCGACCATATTGAACAAAACGACACAACAGATGCACAAATGAAAGGCATTCCATGGGAAAAACACAGCTCACAGTGCTGCAACCAAGCACTAAACTCAGTAGCTCAGGCAGCAAAACCGTAGACTACCGTCCTTATGTGGAAACTGCATTAGCAAAGCGCTTTCGGAAAGAAAAATGATGTCAAGATGTCCGGCAATGTAACTCACAGTCAATCACTGGTTTTCCTGCACGAGGCCTTTAAAGGCTGCAGTCGACTCAGGGTCACTAATCAGTGTGCCTGATCAGATCATGAGCAGTCTGTCACAGAAGTCAGTCTGTTGTGAAACGTCCTACTCCACTCATACACCTGCTGGGCGGACAGGTGTGCATCACCGTACTTGACCTTCATTCACCCCTTAACTGATTAAAATAAATGGATAACAGAACACTGCTCCTCTTTTGTGCATGTCAAAAGTGGGGTGGCCATCTACATACTGTCATTATATGCATATCATCTGCTAACTGCCCCTCTCCCACCACCCCATTCCCCTATGGGTTCCAGAACCCCGTTGTGGGGGAAATCAAGAATAGTCCCACTGCTTCCCCACAAGCATGTCGTAGGAGTCACTAATTGAAAACTTCTTTCGAAGTCAGAGTGCATCTACCCCAGCGGCAAAGAACAACCAATTGCACACACATAAGTCAATAAAATGGATGTACATACAAAACTCAGGCCCTGGCCAAAAATCCAAATGGATGAACAATCAGGACTTTGCACCCGAGCTTACAGCTGTTGAACAAAGAAGGAGAATAAGGAGATCTGCTGACACAGTGACAAACACACATGAGATCTGCTGACACAGTGACAAACACACATGAGATCTGCTGACACAGTGACAAACACACATGAGATCTGCTGACACAGTGACAAACACACATGAGATCTGCTGACACAGTGACAAACACACATGAGATCTGCTGACACAGTGACAAACACACATGAGATCTGCTGACACAGTGACAAACACACATGAGATCTGCTGACACAGTGACAAACACACATGAGATCTGCTGACACAGTGACAAACACACATGAGATCTGCTGACACAGTGACAAACACACATGAGATCTGCTGACACAGTGACAAACACACATGAGATCTGCTGACACAGTGACAAACACACATGAGATCTGCTGACACAGTGACAAACACACATGAGATCTGCTGACACAGTGACAAACACACATGAGATCTGCTGACACAGTGACAAACACACATGAGATCTGCTGACACAGTGACAAACACACATGAGATCTGCTGTGACAAACACACATGAGATCTGCTGACACAGTGACAAACACACATGAGATCTGCTGACACAGTGACAAACACACATGAGATCTGCTGACACAGTGACAAACACACATGAGATCTGCTGACACAGTGACAAACACACATGAGATCTGCTGACACAGTGACAAACACACATGAGATCTGCTGACACAGTGACAAACACACATGAGATCTGCTGACACAGTGACAAACACACATGCTGCTGACACAGTGACAAAACACACATGAGATCTGCTGACACAGTGACAAACACACATGAGATCTGCTGACACAGTGACAACACACATGAGATCTGCTGACACAGTGACAAACACACATGAGATCTGCTGACACAGTGACAAACACACATGAGATCTGCTGACACAGTGACAAACACACATGAGATCTGCTGACACAGTGACAAACACACATGACATCTGCTGACACAGTGAGATCTGCTGAGATCTGCTGACACAGTGACAAACACACATGAGATCTGCTGACACAGTGACAAACACACATGAGATCTGCTGACACAGTGACAAACACACATGACACAGTGACAAACACACATGAGATCTGCTGACACAGTGACAAACACACATGAGATCTGCTGACACAGTGACAAACACACATGAGATCTGCTGACACAGTGACAAACACACATGAGACAGTGACAAACACACATGAGATCTGCTGACACAGTGAAAACACACATGAGATCTGCTGACACAGTGACAAAACACACATGAGATCTGCTGACACAGTGACAAACACACATGAGATCTGCTGACACAGTGACAAACACACATGAGATCTGCTGACACAGTGACAAACACACATGAGATCTGCTGACACAGTGACAAACACACATGAGATCTGCTGACACAGTGACAAACACACATGAGATCTGCTGACACAGTGACAAACACACATGTCATGAAGCTTCATATGATTCTTTTTCAGAGATCGTAGAATGGAGACAGTGTGAGACAGAAAATCACAGAACAAGAAGCGTATCTGAGACAACTGAAAACATCCTCACAGACACTGGAGACTCACAAAGAACGTCGTACTGCCCACAAAAAGCTGACAGTCTTTTAGAATTTTTCTTCTGCCCTCAAGGAAGAAAAGTAAGACCAAGAGGACAAATAGAGAACATAAAATTTATAAGTATTTGTTGGTGCTGATAGAAGGAAGAAAGTAGAGATAACAGGACAAACTAGAGAACATATAAATCAAAAGCTGTAGATACCATACTGGGATTTAATGTTTACTTGTGAAAGTCCAGTCTGGTCGACCAGATTCTCTGTCTTGGTCTGCCTCTCTTGGTCTGTTGCAGAGGACTTGATGTTTACATGTGTAAGCTCAGTCTAGTCGGCCACATTCTCTGTCCAGATCTGTCTTGGTCTGCCTCTTTTCCTCTTCCCTTCTATCAAGCCTTATATTATTCTTGTAGAGAGGCCAGTAGATCGTATTACATATTAGTAACATTGTATGTTTTGTATCCTCACTGTTGCTAAAAGAAACTCGTGATTGCCAGTATGTTGTTATAATCTCCAGCCATAAATTACTGATATTTTCTGGGACCCAACATTATGTGCACGCTTGCTTTTAAGACATTGACTACAAGATTTTAAGTCAAATTTTGACAGAATTTGACCTTTTCAGCTACAGACATGTCTACAGTTTGAGTTGCAGTTTTGCTCATTGCAAATGTTTTATGAATTGTGTACTTTTCCCACTTTAAATGAATAAATAACTAGATGGTACATTTTTAACTAGATGGTACATTTTTAACTAGATGGTACAAGGCTGCTTTCCTTATGGTTTCTGGTAAGATGTTATTTTCAACTAGATGGTATACATTTACCAGATGGTAGAAGTTTGCTTTCCTTATGGTTTCTGGTAAGATGTTATTTTCAACTAGATGGTATACTTTTACCAGATGGTAGAAGTTTGCTTTCCTTATGGTTTCTGGTAAGATGTTATTTTCAACTAGATGGTATACATTTACCAGATGGTAGAAGTTTGCTTTCCTTATGGTTTCTGGTAAGATGTTATTTTCAACTAGATGGTATACTTTCCTTATTTACAACAGATGGTAGAAGTTTGCTTTCCTTATGGTTTCTGGTAAGATGTTATTTTCAACTAGATGGTATACATTTACCTTATGGTTTCTGGTAAGAAGATGGTTGCTTTCCTTATGGTTTCTGGTAAGATGTTATTTTCAACTAGATGGTACAAGGCTGCTTTCCTTATGGTTTCTGGTAAGATGTTATTTTCAACTAGATGGTACAAGGCTGCTTTCCTTATGGTTTCTGGTAAGATGTTATTTTCAACTAGATGGTAAACTTTTACCAGGGTAGCTTTCCTTATGCTTTCCTTATGGTTTATGGTAAGATGTTATTTTTTCCTAGATTTCTGGTAAGACTTTTACAACTAGATGGTACAAGGCTGCTTTCCTTATGGTTTCTGGTAAGATGTTATTTTCAACTAGATGGTAAACTTTTACCAGATGGTAGAAGTTTGCTTTCCTTAAGCTTGTTGTTTGATTGGGGGGGGGGGAGGGGGGGGGGGGGATGCCCATGTTCAGCCTGCTCTGGGAAATTTTTATGTAGGAACCAGCTTCAAGAGCTTTTGGTTATAATTGTGCACTATTATTATTGTGCCATGTTGAATAGCTGAGATTGAGTTCTTGTGCCAAGTTTAATGGTCAAGATTTGTTTGGGGGGAAAAGTGGGGGGGGGGGGGGGGGGGGGGGGGGGGGGGGGGGGGGGCTTGCAAGGGAGTGAGGCATGCTAATGACATAGTATCGCAATCTTCTTGTTATGAGATCCTCCCTGCATGCTCCTGCTCTCTGCCTCCATCAGATGTGTTTGTTGGGTATTCCTGAGAATGTTATAAAAATAATATAACATAATTTCGGAGCCATAAGTTAATGTTATGAGGAAGGGTTGGGAAATCTTTTTTTTTTTTTTTTGGTGTCAGAGAACATTGGGATATTTATAACATTATTCATTGGTCATACACATGACCTCTTTCTGGTTGCCCGGTAGGATTAGTCCGAATGATTATGTTCGCTCTGTGTGGCCTCTTGCATTCTGAAGATGAGTTTGTGTGTGTGTGTGTGTGTGTGTGTGTGTGTGCATGCCTGCCTGCGTGTGTGTTTATATATAAATTATGGCATGGACCCCTGTGGACCTCTAAATGGGTAACACTGGCCTTAGCAGTCATGATTCACCCTCTCAAATGTGAGTCTATGGGGGGTTTGTTCATTGTCTGCGTATCCAGCAGCGATGAAAAGTTGCCAGATCATAGAAGAGGTTGGCCTCTTTGGATTCCATGCTTTATATCACAGATGGCATTTTTGTCTTGGCCATATTAAAATCAGTCTCATTACTTAATTGTCGGACCTTGTGTGTGTATATATATATATATATATATATATATATATATATTGTATATATATATATATTTATATATATATATATATATATGTATATATATATATATATATATATAATATATATATATATATATATATATATATATATATATATATATGCCTTTCATGTCACGATGCTATTGTGTTGTGTTGATGTTTAGTGTTCACATTATGTATATTTGTAAACTCACACGTAATAGGTGTTAATCATAAATTGTCATTGCTTTGCAGTTGCTGATTGCTTGGAAGGGCCTGTGTGCCAAATTTGTCATTGGCCTATATCTTTTCTCTCTCTCTCTCTCTCTCTCTCTCTCTCTCTCTCTCTCTCTCTCTCTCTCTCTCTCTCTCTCTCTCTCTTTGTATGTCTGTGTGTGCGTGTGTGTTCGTGCATGCCTGCTTGTATTATGTACACGTTTCGAGCTCCCTCCCTCACCCTTTTCCCACCTACCATCTTGAAGCTTATCCTATGTACCCGTTTTCAACGCAGACGAGCTTGCAGTGTTAAGAGAGGTAACTCGCGTCACATTATGACAGAATGCAACTTTCACGGTTTCTCCCCTTTACCATATCCTGGTTATAATTGTGCACTATGGAGGACTGAGTGTTCGCGAGGTATGGCATCCGCTTCAAGTGCTGGAGTCCCGGGTTCAAACTTCTAGTAATTTCCCCCCTGGTCTCTGGATAGTAAGATCGGACGCCCGTGTGTATCGTATCGCACGTAAAAACACCTTGGCAGTTGGAACGGCCCTGCTCGGGTAAACTTTAGAGTTAAAAATCTACCTAAAGTATTTCAGGATCCTCGCCGGTGCAATGGAGTTCGTGCACTGCGCTGTGAAACTTCATACTCAGGCTGAGTTAGATGTAGAACAGAGCACTTATGGGTTACACCCGTATGCCCTGATGTTAATCCGTTGAATAAACCAATACCATATCCTGTTACGTAGTTCCTGTTGTGAATTCCAGGGCCCCATTTTGGCGAGAAACAAGACTGACTCCTAAAAAGTGTAAAGTAAAAGCCACATTTCTCCCAAATTTACGGTATCTATCTTGGAATCAAGGCCGAAGGTTTGCGATATCCATAGTACTGAGCCAAAGGGTTAACAACTCATGGTTTATGGATACTTAGAAGAAGAAAAAATCCTGTTCCACCCAAACACGTGGATGGCAGTTTAGGAAGTTCGAGAACGCCAGACGCTCGGTACTCGGTGGATGATGTGGTCACCATTACGCCGACTGCCTTTACTTCCCAGGACTTTACCTGGTATCCACTCAAGGCTTCTTTACTTTACCTAGGATAAGGAATTACTGAACGCCCCTGATGAAAAGTGAAAGAGGGCCAGGCCCCCCCCCCCCCCACTGCCAACCATGTATAGAAGCGCTCTTGTGTATGTGTTTGCTTACACGTTTTGTATTATTTAAAATACAAATATTACTATGAATATCTACCACTCAGCACCGTGCTATTATTATTATTATCATTATTATTAAAACTGCTGATAGAGACGTCTGGCGATCTCTCTGGCAAACCTCTACACCCTAAGGTAGAAGAGGAGCGACTAAGTAAGTCAGTCAGTATTATTAATAATATTATCATTTAGTAGGCACTTAAAGGACGTAGACTCCTTGCATCCCCGCCATTCTGCAACATGTGTCAATTGGTTTGAACTTCCAAATGTTTTCTTGATGTCAGTGCTTCTATACAGCGTAAGCCGTAACTATGGAAACCGGATTCTAGTAAACTTAATTTTTTTAACTTCTGGATTTAATGTTGAATTAAGAATCGTCATCGCAGCACGCAGGACATCCCCATAAACGCCTTGTCCCCATCTTCAGCAGCAAGAGAAGAGTTCAAATTCCGATCGCACCAGCAACGGTCTGATTGTATATCCGTCTCGCCTTTCCCCTGAGTGTTGAGCGTCGCCCAGATCCCAATGTAACTCCTCGCAGCGCCATTCTCCTCAGACTGTAATGATCTATTTGTGCCTCCGTACTGTCCTATCTCTCTGAAAGAGCCCTCACAATATCCAGCTTGTCATACATCAGTTCACCACCAAGCGTTGCAGATACGACCATTCTATCTGCCTGCTCATGTCCCAACGCACCGACATCACCTTAAGAAAATATCCAAAAAGATGCTAACTACTACCCGGGACCTCTGAAGTGATGCTAGCCACTTATTATCATTATCAGAACTAAAAACATCCGACTGAAACAATTTCTGAATTTCGGCTGAAGAAAGACACATTTTGCGGTCTGTACTTGTGGTGAAAACGTTGGTATCCATAGCACTCGAAAACGAACTTAGAAGATGCAGCGTTCAGCGCTAGCTGCGAATCGGATCAATCTGCCCATGTGTTTTGGAACACATAATCTTATTCAAAGGAAAACGTTAGGGTAACCTTTCTGGAATACTTTGATGGTAGGTGGGAACATCAGAAACAAATACGGAGCTGTGTGCGAAGCAATATGTACGGGTCACACGATCGACGCTGACAGTGTTGTTTGGGAAAATCGGAACTCCTCAACCAACACACACAGCGTTGCTCGGGCCTTAAAGAGTTGACTCCCCTCCGAGCCCCTTCTCCCACACTAGCCTCCTTCCCTCACACTAGGACTTCTACCCCCACACCAACAACTGTCTTATGATTACCGTCTCTTCATAAACTCTTCATTTAATTGTTTTTGTTTCCACAAAGTGAAACTGGTTCTTCTGTGTATTGACATCTCAGGTGCTTCTAACAGCTGCTGGCAATAGCAATATTACGTGATAATGTCCTAATCTCTTCAATGGTCAGATACGTTTAACCACTCTCTGAAAGGCACCAGGACAGTAATAAAACCCTTCTTCCAAGGCTGCAGGCCTATTAAGCATTTAGGGCTAGGACCTTATTTTATAGACCAATCAGCACTGGGTGGGTGATATGGTCAGCATCACGCCGACCGCCTTTACTTCCCATGATTGTACCTGGTACCCATTTAAGTTGGGTCGACCTGGAAGCCAAGTTTATTTATCACCAAAAAAAAAAAAAAAAAAAGTCGTGCTCCATCAGGATCCGTCGAAACGTCGATGGTTGTATTGTGAACCACCCACCGGGAACTGAACCTCGGTAAACGTCGATGGTTGTATAGTAAACCACCCACCAGGAACTGAACCTTGGTAAACGTCGATGGTTGTATTGTAAACCACCCACCGGGAACTGAACCTCGGTAAACGTCGATGGTTGTATTGTAAACTACCCACCGGGAACTGAGCCTCGGTAAACGTTGATGGTTGTATTGTAAACCACTCACCAGGAACTGAACCTTGGTAAACGTCGATGGTTGTATTGTAAACCACCCACCGGGAACTGAACCTCGGTAAACGTCGATGGTTGTATTGTAAACCACCCACCAGGAACTGAACCTCGGTAAACGTCGATGGTTGCATTGTAAACCACCCACCGGGAACTGAACCTCGGTAAACGTCGATGGTTGTATTGTAAACCACCAACCGGGAACTGAACCTCGGTAAACGTCAATGGTTGTATTGTAAACCACCCACCAGGATAGTATTGGGTAAAACGTGATGGTTCTTTGAATCGCCACCCACCGGGAATTGAACTCGGTTCCGTCGATCTTTTGGCGTGTCCAAAGGGAACTGTTATATGACGCACATAACACGTACAATGGTTATAACTGTAAAGCGTCCCCTTCGGTGACTGCCTCGTTGAACGTCGGGTTGATTGTAAACCCCCCACCGGGAAAGGAACCGGTAAACGTCGATGGTTGTATTGTAAACCACCCTACCTGCCAACTGAACCTCGGTAAACATCGATGGTTGTATTGTAAACCCCTACCAGGAATGACTGAACAATATAAGAACGTCAATAGTTGGTATTGTAAACCACCCAATCGTCAACTGAAATTTTCCTGTGTAAACGTCGTATGGTTGGATTGTATAACACCCACCGGGAACAGAACTCTAAAACGAGGTTGATGTAAACCACCCATGGAAACGAACCTTGGTCAGACGAGGTTGTATTGTAAACCACCCACCGGGAATCTGAACCTCGGTAAACGTCAGATGGTTGTAATTGTAAAAGAGGAAGTGAAGAACTGAGAAGAAGTAAACGTGCGATGGTCATTGTAACACTAGACCCAAACTTGCACCTTGGTAAAGCTCGATGGGTTGTATTGTAAATTGAGGGAATTCCACAACTTATTTTTAAACGCAGGTTGTGTAAACCAAATGGGAGAATTCGTCGATTTAGTATACAGAAACTAACACACATTGAGACCTGTCGGAGACAAAAAACCATTCAAATTTGAGGACATAAAAGGGATGGTTGTTTTGGCAGTGGTGAAAAGTCGCAAGCTAGTTTGGTTTGGGCACGTGGTGAGACATGATTTAATTGCAATGACTGTACTTCACGGAACACTGGGAAGTAGTCGAAGAAGAGGAGGACAAAATAGAAAACTGAACTGGAAACGTCGACATTGTAAGTAAGTGGACCCATGATAACTGAACCTTCATAAACGTTTCGGGACTTAATTTATAAACTTACCCACCGGAACGTCACGACAAACGTCGACGGGTATTGTACATTCCCAATAAGTGAGCCCTCTAGGATGTCAGGGTGTATTGTAGTTTGTCGCGATTTATCTACAGCCAAGTTTAGGGTTAGGGTTAGGGTTAACATTAGAAGACACTAGATGAACACTCAAAAAAAAAGCACCACACAACAGCACACTTCCACTCCTTTGAAATAATGGACTGTCAGGTCAGCTGTGGATTTCCCACGGGGATTTCGTGTTTGGGGTACGTTATAAATTAAGAACCACTTATTCTTCAAGCGGAAGACGGAGAGCGATGGATGGTTTTATGTGTTAGTGCTTCCATTGACACACCTCCACGACCCTGAACGGGTTCTAGGGTTATATTATGTAAACAAATACAGTGCTGAAGTTGAACCGAGAGAAAGGGGCGTA